>JAJIYU010004323.1:0-24492 GCA_030144865.1 Tinospora cordifolia | reverse complement strand
AACATTAGTAGGTACCGAGTCATCTAGCTGAGCATGCCACACTTTAGGTTTAAAAATGCCAGCCTTAGCTCTTGTAATCATTGGATGTTGATTACATGAAACAACTTGCTGCAAAGGAAACTGATCTGTAGAAGAACCTGCATTAGTAGTAAAACTAGTAGCAGCTGCATTAGTAGTAGTAGCAGGAAGTAGTGAAGAATCAGCAGCAGCAGGTGAGTAAGAATCAGCAGCAGCAGCAGGTGCATTAGTTGCAGTAGCATTAGGTGGAGACGAGACAACAACAGCAGGTGAAGGAGAGGCAGTAGCGGTATCAGTATTAGAAGAGGATATAATAGGTGGCATGGAAACAGGGGAACCAGCAGATGGAAGAGTAGTATCAGCAGCAAATGGAAAGTGTTTCTCATGAAAAACAGCATGTTTTACCACAAAAATTTTACCATCATGTCTTAAGCACTTAAATCCCTTATGGTGAGCACTATAGCCAAGAAACACACAAGGTGAACTTCTAAAATCAAGCTTGTGTGAGTGAAATGGTCGAAGATAAGGGTATATTAATCAACCAAAAACTCTCATATTTGAATAATCAGGATCATGACCATGTAATTTGAAGAATGGAGACTGTCCATGCAGAACTGTTGTTGGCATCCTGTTTATCAAGTAAGCAGCAGTAGTAAACGCCTCATCCCAATATTTGAGTGGCAAAGAAGCTTGAGACAGCAAAGCCAATCCCGTTTCAACTATATGTCTATGTTTTCGTTCAATAAGTCCATTTCATTCATGAGTATATGGACAGCTATGACAAAAAACTATACCATTGGATGCAAAATAAGGAGCCAAAGCCATAAACTCTCCACCATTATCTAATTGAACCATCTTGATTTTTCGAGATAAAAGTCTTTCAACATATGTTTGAAATTGAATAAAGGTATGGTAAACTTCACCTTTAGATTGAAGGGGATAAACCCAAATGAACCGAGTATGGGCATCAAGAAAGCCCACATAGTATCTAAAACCATTTGAAGATACCATTGGTGCAGGACCCCATACATCTCCAACAATTAAATCAAGAGGCTGAAAATAAGTTGTGGATGACAATTCAAAAGGTTGTTTATGTGACTTGCTCATTTGACAATCATGACAAAGAAATTTGGACAAATTAGAAGGTGTAACGTTGCATTTATTCAAAACAGCATGTACAACATTAGAAGAACAATGACCTAAACGCAAATGCCAAAGGAAAAATCAGAGATATTACAATCTGTTTTAGGAATTACAGAGATAAAACAACAAGAAGAATTATGGTTAACAGGTTTAAAAGAAAGATTGGATTGATATTGATGACTGTTGTTGCATTTGGAAGTAGTAGACAGGTGTGAAGAACATGGCTTGACTGGTACTATTGTTGATCGTATAGAACTCAAAGGAAGGTGAAACTGGTACAATCCATTTCTAAGGACACCTTGAAGAAGAACCTTCTTCGAAGTTGGATCCTTCACAAGACAAGAATCTTTATGAAATTCCAAGAAAACATTGTTGTCATTCACAAATTTAGACACACTAAGAAGATTTTTTGTAATTTGAGGAGTATGTAGGATATTCTTAAGCAAGAAAGAATGATTATGAGAATTGGAAAAACTAGAACCAATGGAAGTGATTTGCAAACCTGCACCGTCGCCAACCATCAACTTTTCTTTGCCTCGATAATTAGATTTGTTGAAGATGATTGAACCATCTGATGAGCAGTGATCTGTAGCACCACTGTCTAGATACCAAATAGAATCTGAAACACATTCTGATGATGCAGCTGTTGCAGCCAGATTAGCTTGATTGTCGGTATTGTATCCTTGTTGTTCATTGTGACTGATAGCCTGAAAGGTTTGATCAAAACGATAATAACATCGTAGTGCATTATGTCCAGTCTTGTGGCAGATTTGACATGGTGCTTTGCCAGAGTTCCTACCACGTCGACTATTATTAGAAGATGCTCTTCCACCAGTATGACTAGAACCAAATCGAGTATTTGAATCATTCTTCTTTGTGATAGTTAAATTGGCAATCATAGAATCAACTTGATTGTGTTGCTCTATTCGAGCTTCATGAATAAGGAGAAGAGCTGATAGTTCAGGCATTGAGTAATTGAAAGGCATGGACATAACTGGAATGACAAAACTATCATACTCTGGTCCTAATCCACTCAAGATAGCCATTACTTTATCATCATCTTTCAAGACATGACCAGCAAATGCTAAGGAATCCATGATGCTCTTCTTCTTGATCAGATAATCTTTCATAGGTAGTCCTCCTTTTTTCAAGGTTTGCAGCTGAAACTTTAGTTGCATAACATTGGCTTTTGATTGAGAAGTGAATAAGGATTCAACACTTTTCCACGCTTCACAAGCAGTAGAACAACCAACCAATTCTGGAAGGAGTTCTTGACTAATCGAAGAAAGTATCCAACACAATAGTATCTGATCTTGTTGCTCCCAATCAAGAAACAGATCACTAATTGTTCCATCTGAATTCAAACGATTTGGTGGAATTGCAGCTTGATCTATAAAAGAAGACAGCTGATTTTCACGAATTGCAGCTAGAACTTGTTGTCGCCACAACAAATAGTTGTTGTGATCAAGTTTCACGTTCAACTAAATTTTCATAGAATTGAGGAACTTTGAACTTCCACTTACAGTTCTTGAAGAACCTGCAAGTATTCTGTGATGATCTGCTATAGTAGCAGAATCGTCCTGCTCTGATACCATAATGGAATCAAGAAGAACAGTAGAGCAAAACAATAGGAAAACAAGAAAATTCAATAAGAAGAGAAAAACAAGAAGACGAAAGAAAATGTTGTTCACTGTCTGTATTTTCAGAATGAATGAAATCATTACAATTAAGCCACACACTCTCTCTATTTATATAATCACTCTAATTGTAACACATAGCATAATCTCAACTTAATAACTGTACTTAACAGCAATCTACAACAACCTGCATCTTCTAACACACTAACAGAAACTGCAACCAGAGAAATAGAGGATCGTTAAAAACAGAGAAAATGAATTCTGTTCTGTTTATAAACAGTTTCTCCAACAAAATGGACAATTAGCCTGAGATTTGAGGGAGATGAAGATTGCGTTGATGATAGCCATAATCGTAGATTATCCGGTTGTTTGGAGCAGACCAGGTGTTTAAATTCTCGATGGACGTGCATTTAAAATTAAGATTATCCCAACTAAAGTTGGGGTTGTTCATTGGCATCAGGCGAGTAGCAGCGGGATCCATGCCAAGGATCGTGCTCAGATCGAACGAACAATCGTAGCCTGAGATTTGGGAGAGATTTAAATTGTGATGATGATAATCAGTGGGAATTACAAAGTCAAGCCATAGTGCAAACACTGGAGCAGTTATGGTGATCGGGTGTTTCGGTTGAGTATTCATATATGCAATTCTAACGCTTCATTGATTCGATTTTCTCACTCACGAACTGAATCTCGGAATCTAACGATCACAGCAAAACTCACAACTCGTCTTCCTTAAGCTCATTGATCGAATCCGACAAATCTGCAGCATTCTCCGAACCAAGCTTCGAAACTTTAGATTGTTCGAAAAGATTTGTGCTTTGTTTGCGCTGTTTGTCGAAGATCTGAAACTTTTCAATGATTCGGTGAACTTCTCGGTTGTCCGGCCAAACTACAGCAGGCTCGGTCAGGTGATCGGTACTTCTCAAATTGCTGTTGTAGTTGTCGTTAGTGGTGGTGGATCCATTCAAGACGATGAAGTGAGCATCGATGCTCCGGAGGACGGAGAGTTCGTGGATCTTCTCCAATCCTTTCATTCTCTTGACATTGGCGGCATTTCGATACTTCTCTGCTAGTTTCACACTCAACTTTATGCGTCCCATCTCTACTATGTTTCGATCAAAACGGAGATTAGAGAAAGTTTTCAGTGACGAGGACGAGGAGAAGAAAATTAGAGAAAGTTTTCGATAAAGAGGAGAAGTAGAAGAAAAAGTAGAAATAGAGCAAAAAAGCCGGAAGGGAAGCTCTTGGCGCGCAGTATAACATACGTGGCTTCTCCATAATAAGCCACGTATTGAGAGATTGGGATGTCAAGTTTGGATTTTTTTCTTGATTATCTTAAATATTTAAAATAATTAAAAAATACCTAATTTCAAAAAGTTTTACCCAATATACCCACATATCTACAGTAAACAGACACGTAGATGTCCACGTGGATGTAGACGTGGAACTTGATGTCATTGGTTGCCACGTAGGACAGGAAAAATGCTGGAAAA
This sequence comes from Tinospora cordifolia, assembly GCA_030144865.1. Classification (NCBI taxonomy): domain Eukaryota; kingdom Viridiplantae; phylum Streptophyta; class Magnoliopsida; order Ranunculales; family Menispermaceae; genus Tinospora; species Tinospora cordifolia. Next base: position 20,201 of record JAJIYU010004323.1, on the reverse strand, counting down.
ACGATTCTCACGGAAGCATCTTTTGTAAAGACGCTTCCATATTTGACATTGCAAAGCGTCTTTCTGAAAGCATTTTTCAGAAAGACGCTTTCTTCTGAAGCTGAAAGCGTTTTTCTAAAAGACGCTCTCTGCGAACCTAGAAAAACAAAACGCAGACACAGGGTTTTGTTACTGCATCATTTTGTACTGCTGGTTTAGGGTTTACTGCCTCATTTTTTACTGCTGGTGTGTGTTTTCACTGCGTAAGGGTAAGAAAGAATAAGGTCGTCTGATTGCCCGAGGCTGACTGTTTTGCTCTGACGAGGTGTTTTTGGTGAGGATCATCACCGTGCAAATTTTTGTTATTTACTGTCGTAGCTGAGACCGTCCGGTGTGTGTTTTGATTGCGTACGGGAGGAAAGAAGAAAACGTCTTTGTGTGTTTTGATTACAGTGTGGATTGGCGGTTTTTTGCTCCGACGAGCTGTCTCTGGCGTGGAACGTCACCGGAAAACTTAACTGTCCGTATTTTGGGTGCCCTAGAGAGTAGTAGTGAATCGAAAACCCTTCTCCGACGTGGTTGTTCACAGGCAAAGGTAAAGAGCTAATTCTTATGGGTTTTCGGCATTAGATTTTTCAGTTAACTCAGTGTGATTCTCTATCATCTAGAATTTGAGTAGTCTGTTGATTTTTCCATATATATGTATGTATGTATGTATGTATTGGAGAAGGAATAAGAAAATAGTAATATTAACACAATAAAGTATTTCTCATGAATTGTATACGATTAGTTTGATTTGAAGTGTGAAATAGATGAAATTATTAGCAGGATTGAGAGGAGCCAAAAGATCAATGACGCAACGGCTCTTTCAGGATTTTCCTCGAAGCGTTCTGACATAGGGAGTCAGTTATAGCTGATCTCACAGTCACACTGATCAATAGCTGGAATTTAAAGATGTTTTCAGATAAATAGTTACCAACTTGACCCATACTTCCATCATCATCAGTAGACCAGTCTGCATGTGAGCTTGATTGTGATCTTATATGAACATAATTTCTACACCTATATATTACAGATCTTTTGTGATCTGTATGTACGATTATAATATACTATCGGTTCCTCACACCAACCAAGATATAAGACAATATATACCTCAAAATAAGAACAAGTTATCAACGTAAAAGCTAGGTAGCTAGTGGCACAAAAAGGGAAACCACCTAGCTTATACCCTTCATGTGTGGTATAAAAATTAAAATCTTAGAATTTTCTATGTGAAGTTTATAGAAAATTTCCTTATTCACATTTTTATATTAAAGATTATCTCCTACCAAACAGTAATTAAGAGATGACTTTTTTTGTTTAATTTTGGAGCAAAGGATCATAATTTGTGGAAAAGATAACTATATAGTATATTACCATATTCCCATGTGGAAGGGAATATTATTGAGTAGATGATATAAACACTAGTGCCACATGTTGGATTGTCTCCATGATGGTGCCAAGGAGATTAGTTAGCATCAAGTTTTGTGCACGTTTTTAGGTCGATGGGTGGATGTTCCCACAGACATGAGTTTAGCTTCTTGAGCTAAGGTTAAAAGCACAACTTAAAACAAAAAAAAAATACATATATATATAAGTTGCGCTATTATGCTAAAAATCATTTCTTTAATGTTCTATATTTCTTTAATGTTAATATAAGTAATATTAACACAATAAAGTATTTCGGATTTGAACTCTTGTTCTATGCATAAATTTTAATAAATCACTATTTGCCATTAGCTAAGTTAAGATTATAGATTAGGAGTCCATTAGTTTTTTCTGTACGTATTACACAATGAACTAGTGTTCCTTGGAGATTATAGATTAGGAGTCCATTAATAAATTTTCTTGTTTAGGGTGTTGGACTATTAGCTCGGACTATGGGGAAGTTGGAAATGTTTGATTTGATGTATTTTCTATGTAGTTTTTCTGCTTAAATATTCAATATAACATGCACACAACTAATCGTTCTTTCTTTATTTTTTTATTTTTATTTTTTGGTAAGCTTTAGTTGCTTAAAATTTCTAATACATCATAATTCTTTTGATTACAATTTGACTGAGCAAAAAATTTCTAATACATCATAATTCTTTTGTTAAGCTTTGGTTGCAAAAAATTTCTAATACATGCACACAACTGATAGTTCTTTCTTTCTTTTGATTACAATTATGGAGAATAATTTAAGAAGCTAGAATTCAGACAATATTCTAAGAAGTTTCCATCTTGAATAGTTGTTAACTTGTGAAGAATTAAGACCTTGTCCATCTATTCATACACAGTCTCACATAGAAACATGAACTATATGAACCAACAATAACAAGATTTCAGATTACGTTTTGTCTGAGAAACTAATAAGAATCTATGTTATCCAAAGCCTTTACTTTAGCTTAACATAACCAAGTCCTACACTTCATAATAGGACATGCATATGGGATACATGTTAGACACCTTAGATTTAGATAATAGTATGTAAACTCTCTAACAGAAAGATCAAATACAAGCATATCATTATAATAATAAACAATGATAATTTATTATATAATACACAATAAAATGAGTTTATTAAAAACATTATATTTTATAAAAAATACATGATGTATGCATATTTCTCCATGTGCTAATTTGTCTTAAGCAAAGTTATATTTAATGTCTATATGCTTAGTCTTGCAATGATATTTGGGTTCCTTAGTATAAGCAATCGCAACTTGATTATTATCATTATAAATACTAATTGTTTTTGATATATCATGAACCACCTGAAAAAGTGTTGCACAAATCGTCAAAACTAGATAGTCTCTTGAATAGCTGCAAAATAGGATACGAACTCAATTTTCATTATAGATAAAAGCAATGCATTCCTGATGCCTACTAGTACTCCATACTTTTGCACCACTATTTTGTAAGAAATTTATCTTGAGATATAGATTTGGCGTCATCACCCCCATCATTGCATTTCATTACCATCGTAACTTAAGCACAAATCCTATTGTGCTTTATAAGTATTTAAAGAATCTTAATTACTTCCAACGTTATTATTCAGGATTTACAAGACTAACTAAATAACAAATATTTGGTCTAATATTGAGCAATGTGATATCATATTTCACATAACATTGTGTAAGGAGAGCTTTGAACATCTTCTATTTTTACAGTAATGCTAATGAAATATTTGTGTTGTATTTTACAATTGTAGATGACAGACAAATTAATTTTAGTGCTATGCTACATCAATGGAAGAATTGTTCCATTGTCACACTCTCAGATTTTAAGGATTCGAGCATATCTTGTTAGCAACAAGTTATTGTTTCTTGACCATCCAAGAAAAGAGAATTCTTGCAGGAGTTGTTTGTCCGCTATAACCTACTTTTATTTGATGCATATTGTATGGTAAAGGAGTGGATGGTCAGAATCTTTTGCAAATTTGACATCTTGCAATCATGATGTGCTGAGTATTAGAATATCGTGTCATCTTTTGATAACAATATATACAATAATTAACAGTTAACTTTGACTGGAAAAAAAGGTTAATCAAATTGGTTCAGTCACTGAGAGCATTGAAGCTGTGAGAATGTCGAAACGTGCTGGCTGGGGTGTAATGGCAAGCCACCGAAGGTAGCACTTTATCCATGATTCTATCATTGTTCTTTGTCAGGACTCAGGACCGTCTTAACTAGCTTTTTGGTATTTGTGGATGTAGTGGTGAAACTGAAAACACTTTTATTGCAGACCTTTCTGTTGGTTTGGCCACGGTAAAGTTCTGGGTGTTCTGGCTTGTCTTTTGTTCCTTTAGGCCAAGCTCCTGCTTCATATTGGCCTCTCATTTGAATATTAAAGCAAAATTATAAATTTCTTCTGTTAGTCTAAAACCTTTTGCACGCATTTGGAAACAGGGCCAAATCAAGACTGGAGCGCCTTGCAGATCTGAGCGTCTTGCCAAGTACAACCAGGTAGCTCTGCTATAATCTCCTTGTTAAATTGTTGAACAGCTGTATCATCATTTGGGTATGATATCCTTTGAAAAGCAAAGCCAGTTAGAATGATTGACATGAACCTATCTATTTCAATTATTAAGCCATGAAATTATAAAAAAAATTATTTGCTTGATTGTTTTTATAACTTGACGGGCATTCCTGAAACTTTTTATGAATTATGATATTATATGATTGCAGTAACCATTATATGATTGATATAGCTCAGGCATATGGGTTTGTAATTATGGTTTATCTTTGCTGATTTGCAACTTCTTAGGACTGAAGAAGAGCTTGGACCTGCAGCAGTTTATGCAGGAGCAAAGTTCCGAACACCAGTGGAACCTTACTAAACAGTTTCCACGCTCGGCTACCATGGCAGGAAACAAGTACTCTTAGTTAAGTTAAACGTAGTTGGTAAAAATAATCTTGAGCAGTAGTGACTGGATGGTCCTTGTGTTCATCCTTGATCTGGAGAGGAGAGGGGTGGCTCATTTAGTCTTCTTTTTCCCCTGATCAGATAGTCTATGTTGTTGTTAAACACTTGGAGATGGATTTTGTTTATCTACATGGTATGTTACAGGGCAAGAGCCCAGCTTCTTTGGTTCAATCTTTAGCGAAAAACTGTTGTATGTCTGCAATAGTCACTGAGAAGAAATGATTCTGGTGTTCCCAAGAGTAATGCTAATATGCTTTTTACAAAACTTTCTCGATGATGCCCTTCAGAGATCACACACGAATTCAAGGGAATTTAACAACTCAGGAGCATTTTTAAGTTCTCCAATAAACTTGGTGGTGTTTCTTCTCTTTGAATGCAATCTTGGAAAATTAACAAGTGAAAGAAGTACTTGATTATTTATTCACAAAAGTAGGGTTTAAATCTTTCTCAAGAATAAGTCGCAAGCAAGCCGCACATTTGACATATAGTAACTGAGGTTTTACCAACTTTAATACAATTATGAACTGTAAAACACCAATTTTACATGAGATAAATAAATATTAGATTAAAAAAATTGACCACTTATTTTTTGAATATCATTTAACTTAATTTTCTATTAAATAATATTTTATACTATGTAAAAATAAAATTATTTGATAGTGATGACAGGCTAGCTTTTCTTCCATCAATTCTAATCACACAAGTCTGCAACTTACTTTTGCAAGGGTTTCCTCAACTATCTAAAATCATATGGTCTCTGCATTTTCATCGTCCTCCAAAACTGTCCAAATCATCCTACAAGAAAGATATAGAAGAGAATATAACAATTTCAAAATTTTGAGCCCCTAGATGACATATATAACATCTAGAAAAAGCATGAGCTTCCCTTTTTACCATACCAGAATATGCAGAAGAAGAGAAGGATAACAAGATATATGAGTTTAACACCGCGTTGCTTTTTTTCCCAGTTTAGCAAGTTGAAGATCTCGGTTACATCTACCAAATGCTGCCACCGCATGTATCTAAGGATGGAAAGAATTTGTTAAGCAATGATTTAAGCATCAATTCCAAATAGTAGGAAAACACTATTCCTAAGTTGTCAGGAGAAGATCAACAAATTACAATGGTAGAGCTTGAGAGATTCTTTTAGGGTATGTTTGGTAGCTAAGAAAAAAAAAAAAAATATATATATATATATATATATGTTATTTACTTTAAAAAAATTCCTCGAGATAATTTTTTCATGATTATTTAATTAGACATGAGAATATTTGACAAAAGTTAGTTATATATAGTTATTCTTCAAATTAATGTACAAAATTTTTTAAACAGAAAAATTCAGTTTTCTTACCATTTAGGTTGAGCAAATTTTGACGAAAACAAAAGTTAGTTTCATATTTCATTTTTTTTTTTTTACCATTTTTACTAACCAAACATGAAAAAATGTGATGTTTCAAGGAAATAAAAAATTTATTTAAGAAAAAGTTTTTATTTTCTACCAACCAAATACAACCTTGGAATCTTTTGTAGGAACAAAAGTATTTTAAAAACTATTTTATTTTAATATATGACAAACAAGCAAAGAACCCAAAAATTCCTAACAATCCTGCTGGCTTCCACCACCATCAATTTCAGTTGAATTCTAGTTCACCTTGCTAGTAGTCGTAACTATGATATTCTAGCATAACTGATAAGTGTGATTGGTAATGAGTATAACTGCTAGTTGCTCGTCTCCATGTGTGTGCGTGTGTACCTGCCTGTAATTGTTGATAAGGAGGATGAAGAAAAGTAGATTTACAGTCTGACATTATAATAAAGGTAAGGAACACATAAGAAAAGCGTGAACCAGTGCCCTGTAATCAAAAAGATAAAGCACAAGACTCCATGGGTTTGGAGTATTGTGGCCTAAAAGCTTCTTCTTTACAACAGACACTTTTAGACTTGCTCCTGCTAACGTGGATTATATCTGAAATATCAAAACTTTTCTTTTTTTTACCTGTACAGTCTACCTAGACAGTACTATAGTAAGTTAGGTAGATTCGGTATAACTTTAATATGTTAGATATTTTTAAATTAATTTTAGTTTTATGAGATAATCAAGAAAAAACCCCTGTCAAGTTTGATTTTTTTTTTTTTGTCCTTAAATCAATTTTCTTTTCTAAATTAACAAAATGTGGGTACGTGTCTTCTTTTTCTTCTCTAGATTAACAAAAGAGTAAGAACCCATGGAACCGTTGGAAATCATATTAGATAAACATAATTTAAGTTTTATTTTTTAATTTTTTACATTTTTTTATTGGTAGATACAACGATAATCACCACTATAGTAACCTACACTCGTGACAAAGTTCAACAAATTCATTAAAAATTAAAAGAAAAATTAGTAGCAACAATACTTAAATCTTGGCACTTTCATTTCCTTGGTTATGTATGTATGGAAAAATTTAAGTTCAAAGTGCTTTTAAATTTCATTAAAGGAGAGGTGTTGTAAGTTGTATATTTAGTATCATATTCAAGAATTGTTTTTAATTTTTGTAAACAAGCAAAACATGTTGAATTTGTTCAAGATTTCACATAAACCAAATGGGGGGAAATTATGAAGGGCCCAACAAATTCAGCAAAAAAAACAAAAAAAAAAAATTGCATTCCCGAACAGTAGCAGCGGGTTGTTCATTGGCACCGGAACAGTAGCAGCGGGATTCACATCAAAGGTCAGATCAAACGGACAAACGTAGCCTGAGATCTGGGGGAGATGAAGACCGTGGTGACAACAACAATCAGTGGGAGTTACGAAATCAAGCGGCTATGCAAGCACTGGAGCAACGAAGCAGTTCTGATGATTAGGTGCTCCGGTTGAGTACTCAGTCATCATTGCTTCACCTTCATACATGCAATTTGGACACTTCATTGATTCGATTATCGCACTCGCCACTTGAATCTCGAAATCCAACGATCCCTTACCAGCACTCGCAACTCGTCTTCCTTAAGCTCCTTGATTGAAACCCACAAATCCGCAGTCCGTCATCAATAATTATTGCAGAAATGACTTTTGTCGGGCACGCATGTTAGCTCATTAACTAAATGGCTGCTTATCCAAAATAATTAATTACGGGAACAAAAACTGTGCGTAATGCAGATTTACAAAGTAACTATTATTTAAAACATTAATGTGTGTATATCTGAATATATATATATCTCAATTTATGGTACGTTCCTACGAGCTCTAGTATGTTACAAATTATCTTGAATCGCGACATAATAGAACTCTATTTGATTTACTGCACTGTGGAACTGTGGAATTGATTGGGGCAAATTCAATTATAAAAAAAATATAATAACTTATTAAATTATAACAAATTATTTTTGATTTTTTCTTTACCAAATATTAATATTGTTTAGATAATGTATTTCTTATTTTAAATTGTTAGTTTTTAACCTATTAAGTTGAACTTATTTTATAAAAGACTATTATTAGTGTTATTAAACTTATTATTTCCATATGTTTAACTTATTATTAAATAGTTTATTATTTTTCCTAGTAATTACTTTGAAGAATATTATTGTTATTGATTTTTTTTATTTCTTGTGGCATGTGCGTAACCTTCCATCTTGTCTTTCCTTCAAGTCCATCAAGTTCTCACCCTTCTTCCCACTATGATACGTTCCACTTCCTACAATCGTGATGCATAATGTTCGATTTGAACTCTGAACTCTATCAACTACCTCTAATCGCTGCTCGTGGTCCTTCTAGTCCTCTTGGCTAATTCAATGGTAAGTCATCCTTCAACATGTTAATGAATTCCTGTTTGTTTCCTCCATTTCCATTAACTTCACACATGGAAAAGGTTTAAGTACCACCTAAAGTATAGATCAAGTTAGTTCTCTACTTTCAGGATCTCCATTAGTTCAGCAGGTTGGTGCAACAGCTTCATACATTTTTCTGGTTTCTTTGGCCAGAATGCACTGACCAAGTCTTTGAAAATCAAGTTTGGGAGACTTGAGATTTCTGGTAACATAGACGTGGGATTTGATCCGACCTGGGATTTTGAATTGCAGTTTTTGTGGTATATTAAAACCCTGTATCTCATAAGATGTCATCTTTAATTTTTCTCAAAAAATTTAAAAAAAAAAAAAAAAGATAGGAAGAAGACGCATTACACAATCAGCATGAAATTAATATATATATAGACTGGAGGAATTACTAGTTTGCATAGGAAAAATCACAGTTGCCTCACAAATAAATACAACATTGAACTATACAGGAAAATCCAGAGTTGCCTTGCTTTAGCGTAGAAAATTTTTCTTCTTGGGGGCTCCAAAAATACATTTATAACTTTTTACCATGACTAAAAGAGTGGAGTTTCTGATCCCTTCAACGCTTAATCACAATTGATCAAAGCTGCCAAAACCATAATTGGCATAAATAAACAGATGAACCATGAATGTACAAGCATTAGGTTTCTGAGATTTTGATGAGTATTGCAGAGGCATAATTGGCAACTGCAGAATCTGGTGATTGTCTAAGGCGTCCAATGATGGGGAATAGATCTGAGGAGCGTAAAAACTGGCAACAAATGGGATATTTACACATTTTTGCCAAGGCAAATAGAGCAATCTTTAGTGGGGACTCATTTACTGCATCCCGTCCTCTGCTTGGGCTCAATGCAATCATGGAACAATCGGCTATAAGTTTTAGCAATGCCTGCATGATTATAATATATAACTGAGGATAGCAAAGAAGAAAACAATAAATTTTCAATATAGTAGGACATCCAATAACAATATTTGGTAGTATCACAAAATATTGACGATCTTTTGAAGAGTAACTCAGCGTATTTTCCTACCACAAAATGCTGACAGATAACTTGGGGGTCTTTGATGAATTTTAGTTGTTGGGAAAACTCATTAACCATCACTGATCCAGCATAATTTCCAAAATTTCTCTCACCAGTTCTTAACAATGATGTAAAAGACAATAAAATAGCCAAGTACGTTGACAGAGCCAATTGGCAAAGATAAGTGGGAAAAACTTTGGGAAATACCAAGAAACGCACTCATATATTATATCCACAAAAAAAAAAAGAAAAAAAAGAAAAAAAAAAAAAAAGCATTACTAGCAGGCTAGTAGCAGAGATTGGACTTTTTCTGTATCCTAGCTTATGAAAGAAAACTTCTACTTTAGCATTTCAAATTAACGCCAACCAATTAAGGATCATGTCAAGCAAAGTCACATGTAAATCTAATAAATGAAAGGCAGAACCATGAGCTTTGACAGACCTGCATGGCTCCTTTGGAGACTATATCTTCGCTGAGCCTACTGGAATTTCGAACAAGATTGCTGAGCGCACCGGCTGCATTTGCTTTAGTTTTGTCTTCCTCTCTGGATAGCAGAAGATTTGAAAGTAGTGGCATGGATCTCCTGAGCTCCTCATATAACAGGTCATTATGGTAAGCAGCATTGCCAATCTAGAGAGAACCAAAAATGTGAAATTAGAAGCTTAATTTGACTGGTTAACTTTGGCTTACTTGAATTAAGCTGTGTTTAATGACAACCAAAGTTACCCAAAAGCTAAATTTATTCGAACAATGAAAAAAAAATTAATTTAGAAGTTATATAAATGAAGAAAATAACATGTCCCATTTGAAGATTATGGTATGCTGATAAAATAATGGCTTACTTGAGGAATGCATTCCACTAAATTAAATTCTTAGTTAATAAAAAGCAACTTTTTCCTTCATTACTTACCAAGGCTTCATAAAATGTATCACTATGACGGCACATGTTGCCGATTGCACTACATGCCTTAGCACATATGTTTGGGTCTTCATGGCTTAGGAAGTCTCTCAGGAATTCCAATAAATCTGCCTTACTTAGGCGTTCATAGAAAACCTGAAAGCAAGTGCACTATCATTTCAAAACAACAATTTTCTAGCATCAACGATGGACCATGCTCAAGAAATTGGATACATAACTTATCCATCCGAGCTATGTCAGAGACAATCATGAGAAAGTCCAGCACAACATCCCTTGGACTAGAAGCATCAAATACCTTCGCAAAACATGAAGTGGAAATAAGAAAGCTTGTTGCCTTGTTGACAGAATTTCTAGTATATCTATAAATGCCCACATAGCTCTGCATGCTTCACAAGCTGCACGGAGCATATTGGAAGACCCTGACATAAGACTCAAGCCTGAAACTGCTAAGCATAGGGACAACAGATCCACTAGTCCAGATACTAACTGCATGATCCAAAATCGTTTTTGAAGTTTCTTATACCAATGGTGAAATAGGGCCTCCCTCAGGAACTGTAGAAAGGAGCTGGATTACTCGGGAGAGCGTGATCGTAACGCACTCAGTTGACTCATATAGAACTCTACCAGAGGCATCATCAGTATAGCTCACTACCCTCAATTTTAATAGCATATGAAAGTTGAGAGAAATATCTAAAAACAGTACTGGAGGCCATTCCAACATACTATATGTCTTATCTCTAGGATTCCTAAAAAGGTTGCAGCCACCATTGAAAAGATAATGAGAGATTTTCTATGGAATAATAATGAAGACCTTAAAAGATGCAACCTAGTTAACTGGGTTCAAGTCTGCAAAAGTATTAATAAAGAAGGCTTGGGAATAGGCGGGCTGAAGAGAAGCAATATTGCTCTCAGAGGCAAATGGCTATGGAGGCTCCAAATGAATCCCATGGCTTTGTGGGCTACAGTAATAAAAAGCATTCATGGCTCTAAAGCTCAAGGAAAGGAAGTTGGCATTAAGAGCAATTGCAGCCATCGTTCCCCATGGAGAGATATCCATAATATCTACAGTAAATTCAGAAAACACATCCGGTGGAAAGTAGGAAATGGAGAATCCATCATTTTTTGGGAGGATATATGGTGCCACAATGCAAGTCTTAAAGAACAATTTCCTAATATCTACAAGTTATCCAACAAGCCAGCAGGAACAGTTGCTGATTTTAGATTCAACAATCTAGAAGAAGGGAGAACCCATTGGAGATGGAATCTATACTTGAGGAGGAATATTGGAGAAGACATGATGGAAGAGATGCAAGGCATATTAACAGCACTATATGGTTTTCAGCTGGAAAGAAATAATGCTGCAGACTGTCCACAATGGATAAGAGAACCAAACAGAATTTTTTCGGTTAAATCTTTCTTAGAGTCATTAAATGAAGAAGAAAGCCAACTGTCTTATTTCCCAACAGATTTTATTTGAAAAACTAAAGCTCTTACAAAAGCCCGAATCCTAACATGGCTCATATACTTGAGGAAACTGAACACAAATGAGAATATCCAAAAGCATTTCCCTAAATGTCACCTAAATCCTTCAATTTGTGTGATGTCCAGGGAGGCGGCTGAGATACTGCAACGCCTGTTTTGGGAGTGCAAGGTGGTGAAGCAAATATGGAGATGGTGGAACATAAAGCACAAAAGTTTTGTACCTCCTCTAGATGAGGATACTTTCCAAATACCGGATGTAGTCTCTACTTTAAGAACTCAACAATTTTGGAAGACAGTTTTGTTCACTATCTGGTACGCTATTTGGGAGGAAAGAAACGTAAGGATTTTTTAAGACAAAAGAAAGCAAATCAAAGTCATATGGGAAAGATCTAATGCACTTTTTGCTACCTGGATTTCCACCTCTAGATTAGGAAAAGGATATAGTTTTGGGGAATGGCTTTGTAACAGGGGTGAAATTCTTGATTCCATGTAATATGTGTAATCGTTACTGTCAGATATCTCATCTGGATGTACTTTTTTAAGTAATATATAATATCTAGTTTCTTTTCAAAAAAAAAAAAAAAAAAGTTGAGAGAAATATCTAGACTGTTATTCATGATAATTGTATTCCATGGAAGGAAACTAACCTTGGAAAATAGTTCCACCGAAGATGTCCAATGCTGAATAAACAGAGTACCACAACTTACAGTATTCTCCAATAGTTTTTTCAAAATAAAAAAACTCTACATGCTAAAAAATTCACAACGACATCATCCACAATGAATGGACAAACATGTCTAGGACAAAAGAACCCACTAATGGTAAGGAACTGAATGATAAGGAAATAAACCACTAAAGCAAGCAATAAAAATTAGAAAACAATTACACAAAAATTGCATCCAAAAGCTCCAAGATCATTCACCTTTGCTGTTAAATCATTTGCATCTGCCAATTTGACATCCACCACAAAAGCATTAAACTCAAGAAAAATGTATAATATCATCAAGCACTACATTTGAACGAAACGTGCCCGCAGCAACTAAATTTGAAAGAATTCGAAGTGACTGGTTTATCTGGAGAATATCTTGGTCCCTGCTTAAGTTAGAAAATAAAATTAGTTAAAAAAGAATGGAGATAATTCATCAACAGTGTGTTGCTTGCTTCATGAAATAGTACTTTTATTTCACTCTTTTTATTGGTGATTCATTAATACGAGAACAGAAGTTTTGCTTTGCAAGATGAAGACAATGTGCCTTAGAACTTTGTGCATTCTCAAAGTCAACGGGCAACCAAGTCCTGAAGCTAGATATTTTTCATATCAGTATCAAATTGCAGCAAGCAAGTTCATATAAACACAGGTTAGTAATACACTAGCTACAATGTCTCAGGTATGTCAGCAAAAATCCTCAAGGGAAGGTAACTAAAACACTAAAATGGCGTTAACGAATATTGTCAATGGATGAGTCCAACAGCATAGTGAAGATGGGGTGTGTGACATAAAAATCAGTATCAAATAGTTAATATACAAATTTCTAGCCACATTTGGTATATAAAGAAAGCAAAAAATAAAAAAAATAAAAAACACACACAAACACACACACACATAATGAATCTCAATGATCAGAAGAGATGGACTTAATTCTGAAAAAGCCTAGTATAACTGATTAAAAAAAACTGGCACTAGTGTCTGACAGTTGAAAAACTTTTCTTTAAGGACGGCAAATATTAGTTGAAAAACTTTTCTTTAAGGACAGCAAATATTAGTTGACTTCCTTGGCCTTTGAAACTAAATCACCTCAGCCATGTAAATGGTGGCGATGGGGTCGTTTGAAAATTTTTAAAAGGTTTGAGGTGGCAATGTAATTGTGTAAATGAAAAGGTTCTTTCTTTATAATATTGGATATGTGATTGTATTACTTCTAATTCTAGTGTAACACATATTGCCATTATGCAAGTTATTCTAATTGTGCACGTTATCTATTTTTGCCATTAAATTTTATCTACATTTTAATTTCAATTTTTATTTTTTATTTTTGATATAGTTGAATAATGTTCCTTTTCCGTATGTATTACATTTTGAACATTGCTCTTTGCATCACTAAACTTCAATTATATGGCAATTATCCTACTTTACTTGTGTTCAAATATTAATTTGTGGACACAAAATTCAAGAAATGCGAATTAGCCTTCAATATTAAGGAGAGCACGTATATCATTATAAATGTTAAGTTAATTAATTATTAGCAAAGGGAGCTTTAAGAAAAATATTATTTTTAATGTCTAGTGAGGCCTAGTAACGAACTAGGCACCACCTCATCTAGATTAGGCTAATCAATTTGACAACACTACTTGACATCATGTCAAACTCAAAATATCCACCATAGCATGATTAAAAGTAAAACAATATGAAGTGGAGGATAATTTAGGGAAATACCTATATTGCACGACAAAGGAGACTCATAATTCTCGAGGATTAAAAGTTCTGTAATTTGTACAATTTTGGCTCTAATTATGCAGAACTTTGGGAAAGATGGAAATAGAGAAACTTATGGACTGACAAAATAAATACTAAAATCAAGTTCATATTCAAAATGGAAGAAATTTGACACAATTGATTCAAATGCAGGAGGATTGAAATCCCAATAAGTCAATAACAACTAATGTGAGGATTAATCCTTGTTCAAAGCATCAGTTGTTCACATAAAACTTCATGTCACAATGGCGAATTACAAACAATGATGTCAAGGCACATTAAGCTGTCACAACAGCATTTGGATCTTAGTGGCCTTGGCAGTTATTTGGGCATGAAGTAGGCATCTTTGAAACTTTTAAGATTTTGAGCATTCATGAGAGTTTGTGAAAACATTTGTTTTCTTCTAATATTGCAACTGCATAGATAAGGCTAAAAAATAATTAAATTATTTTTTAGATCAACATAACCACATAAACGACTACTCAACCTAGCAAACAATGATAAATTTTCCAAGATGGTATCTTTGTTCTTTCACTTTTCTTTAAATAATATAATTCTCTAGTTCCCTGGAAAATAAGACATTGCATTATTGTTCTTTAGGGTTTTAATTTTTATTTCATAAATACCCTTTCCAAGATTTGAAAAACTTTTCTTAGACCATATAAGTTGTTTCAGTTTCAAAGCTTCAGGATAGACAATTTTATATGTAAAAATATAATAAACTATACAAATACATAATGCAATCAACTTAATTCTTCATTGTCTAGGCCACACCCAAGCCTCAATGAGGTCACTTGGCAGTGACACAGTAAATGACAACATGTGAAAAAGAACAAGTGCGAGATTAGGATGTAAGGGCAAAATATTGACTTGGGGTACAATGATTTTTAAAGGACATTGATTGCCTCAACATAACAAAAGATAAAATTCTACATATAATTTAAGAGAAAGATGGGATTTGGTAACAGGCTCTTAATAATTGACATAATGTTTAGTGTTGCTAACGTTGTCATTGCTAAGTTACTAAACTTGATCTCTCTTAATATGCCAAAGCTATAGAAAAGCTAAAAAATGATTTAATTGTGATTTGGAGCACAAAAATATAATTCATGTTTTAAACTCAGAATTATGGTCTTCATTTCATGAATTATGCTGAATCATTCAAGTTAAATAGTGGTAAGTTCTAGATTTATACCCTATCAATTACTTTTCACATTAAAACAAAGATTAGATACATCATAATCGTTCATCCCTTCACCATCTTTCTCTATGCTTGAAAAGTGGAATAAACGAATTAAATTACATTTAAATTATTGCATAAGGTCGTATTTGTCATCCAATTCAAAAATAATTTTCACAAAATTAGAGAATCTTTTAATTTAAAAAAATTAATTTATAGTTTGTAAAGTTATATTTGGTATCATATGCAAGCATTGCTTTCAAATTTTAAAAACAAGAAAAACTTGCTTAATTTGTTCAAGATTTCACATCAACTCTTGCTGATGCTACAAAACATCAAAGACCCAATTCTCCATCCAAAGCAAAATAGACAGCTGGACCGCTTGCTTCCTACCCAGACCAATCTTTGAAACAGTATGAGATAGAAAGGTTATGTAACTCTGCAAAACGAAACCCATATGAAAACACAACTCTTGCTGAAGAGCCATCACTTCTTTCATACTATACTCGTTGATGAAAATCTTGTCATTCCTCTCTGACCAAATGCACCAAAGAGTTGCAAAAGAAGCCACACAAAGCGTTTCCTTACAATCATCAGACACAACTTGACCCTACAAATCACCAAGGCTACTCTGTTGCTCCATAACATTGAGGTGCCAATTCAGATAACCACAGTGAGTCAATTCTTGTAATGTTGTGCATATAATTGTGGTTTGTCCGAACCAGTTCATCAAAGATTATGCATTCTGGTTTGTTTCGAAATAAGACTGAAGACGGATGGATTTGAACAGTTTGACTAGTTGCCAATGCCCTGTATGAACCATCCGGCTGCTTCATAGCTGCATTTAGGAAAAAAGAAGCTGCAAGGCATCTTTGAAACTGAAGCCTATCATTTCCACATGAAATAACATCTAGACCCATCTGTTCAATATAAACTCGTATTTGGCTGTAAATTTGTCGGGCATGCCGCAAGGAACGACCATTTATGAAATTGTCCTTGCACCACTTGATCAGGCAATTTTCAACTACTTTATCTGCACAGCCTGACGCCTTGCTCTTCTCCAAGAACTCAGCCGAAGCACGATATACATTCACCAGGGTTAGATGGTCTCCCTCTACGCTTGAAAAGTTCTTTCTTGCATTTCTTGCCTCTTCTAATTTCTCACGAGGAGCATAAAAAATGGATTCAACTGAAAGCATTGCAACAGATATCAACATCTCCTCCGTGCAGTTGAACTCACTAGCTAAAATAAGAGCTTTTGAATATATAGGGTCCAAGGGCAACCGCGACATTTGATAACCAACCGGATCTGAGAGCTTGTAATCATCAGTCAACGCACCCAACAAAAACAATTGCTCCAAGGATTTCACAATAGCCATTCTTGATGGCTTTTCCATGAAGTCAAAGCCAATGATATCATCAACGCCAAGAGCCTTGAGCTGTAGTATGATATTAGAAAGGTTGCACCTCTTGATTTCTGGCACGGTGGAGTTCAAAAGTTTAGCAAATTCAATTTCAGGGTATAATCGAAAGCATTTTCCAGGTCCTTCACGCCCTGCACGACCACTCCTCTGAATAGCCTGAGCTTTTGATGTTGGAATAATAATTAATGATTCCATGCCCGTTCGTGGATTATAAGAACGTGCTTTCACCAGTCCTGGATCTATAACATACTTAATTCCAGGAATTGTTACTGATGTCTCAGCAATATTTGTTGCCAATACAACCTTCCGATACCCAGGTGGAGCTGGCTTGAAAACTTGCATCTGCTGCTCTGAAGGAAGCGATGAAAATATTGGAACAACTAGAAGTTTTTGGTTTCCTTCAGTTATTCGTTTAACTTGTTCTTGAATAAGCCTTTCTACAGATTCGATCTCTTCTTGACCAGTCAAAAAGACAAGAATATCACCTGGGCATTCCTCCAAATGAATCTGAAAAATAGAAATTAAAGTTGCATCTATATAATCAGGCTCAGGATGATGAGTATAGAGTATATCCACAGGAAACTGCCTCCCTTGAACATGTACAGCTTTTGCGCCACCAAAGTACTCAGAGAAACCTTTCGCATCCAAACTTGCAGACATGATGATTAACTTCAATGGAGGGTATTTAGTATTCTGGCAACGGTTCAAAACATTACTTTTCCTGTCAAGCATCATATTGTTGTTGGCTTTTACACTCCAAGGTTGTGACCTAGCTTCTTGTACATTTTTCAATAAACCCAACAACACATCAGTGTGGACTGTTCTCTCATGAGCTTCATCAACAATGATAACAGAATACTTGGAGAGAAAAGGATCAAGTAATGCTTCTCTCAATAATAATCCATCTGTCATGTATTTGATTCTAGTTGAACTAGAAGTCATATCATCAAATCTAATCGAATACCCAACCTTCTGCCCCACCTCAACACCACATTCCTCAGCCACTCGCTTGGCAACAGTAACAGCAGCAACCCGTCGAGGTTGAGTAATCCCAATAACTTTACCATCACGACAAAATCCCCAGTTGAATAAAAATTGTGGCAACTGAGTAGTCTTGCCACTTCCAGTTTCACCCACAATTATTAGGATGTCATTCTTCGTCACTTCTTCAACAAGTTGCTTCTCAACTGAGGCAATGGGTAGAGATTTTTTTTCCTGTAAAATTCTATGCTTCTTGGCAATGGGAATGGAGTCATTTTTTGTACCATTTTGAAGAAATGTCATATCACCAATTTGAGGAGCAGCTGCAAATCTTTTTGCTTGAATTGAGCCAGTATCCTGTAGTGTGACTAGTCGATTAAGACGAGATGAAGATAGAGATACAACTTCTCCCAATTAAATATCAATGGGTAGGCAAAACATGAATTTTTTTCATCTAAAACTCTATCAAATACTAGATTCACCGGATTATTCTCAAATAAATTAGCTTAACATTATTACCAATCCGTACCCGTATTAACTGCAACATAATTCTACTTTCAGATAATTAGCAGACGAGCAATGAAATCTCCTTCATATGTTAAAGTGCCCCACCAAAAATTATGATTTCCGCTCGCTGCAACAGAAAGCACTCAGATTATCATTCAAATAGATGAAGCAGTAAATCATAGACTATAGAGATTAAGATAAAAATCAAGGCAACTAAGCTTTTTTTTAAGATCAATTTAAGCTTTGAAACCCTAGAAAAGATCACTAGTAACTACCAGAAAAGATCACTAGGAAATATCAATGTTGTGTAGCTACATTCTGCCGACCTCTACATTTAAATTTAAACATAAAAGATGCGACGTAATACCAATGAGTTGGTAACACTCGAACTGCAAATCCTACGGATTTGCAGTCTAGACGATCCATCATACCTATTAAGGTGAAGTAGATCCCACAATCTTCGTCTATGTCCTGAAACACCGACTAGGTTCTGGAAATCACGTCCAGGTCTCTACCGGTGTTTTTCCTTCTTCGGCTTTGCGTGCGGCGTGCCTGTAAAACTCAGAACGATGAGGCAGAAGAAAGGTACAGCGCGGTGTAAAAAGATTGATTTTGGTCTCTTATCAGAAACCAAAATCACCAAAAAAAGAACCGAAACAACATCTGAAAACAAACCTCTTTTACACCAAAAATATTCTTTCTACCCTTCTTGATCAAAGAAACACAAAACAAGGTAAAAAAATCCTCGAAAAATTCCCCAAATTATTCACCGTTCCGTTTCAGCTTCTCCGATTGAGGAGCCTTCTCGAAGAGATCTGTCCTAAAGAGGACCGAAAATCGAAGGAAGCCAACTTTGATGACTTGACTTGGTTTTGCAACAACGACGCAGCTCAAGAGGAAAATCGCTCCAAGGGGTTTTGAAAGCTTGAGGACTTTTCCTTCCACCTCTCTCTATCTCTTTTTTATTATTATTATTATTATTATTCGATTACGCGGAAAGCAAATGGGTAAAGGAAGATCCAACGGTCAAACGCGTCGAAGGCTTGAAGAGAAATTAGTTCACTACGTGCGGCCGCGGCTGAGAAGATGATTAATTTAATAATGCCAAAAAATAGAACTTGATGTCTGAATAAATATCTTTAATATATATATATATTTTAAGGAGTATGCTAGCCGGAATTTATATATTTTGTCATGAAACTATTATCTTTTGAAAATTATTTATTTTTAATGGTAAACAAGAATTCTAAAAATTTTATCTGATTTACATATTTTTCACAAAAAAAAAGTTGTTCAGTTAAGACGGTACAAAGTAAAACTTTTTGAAAAAAATTTAAAGTAAACGGACAGAGAAAGGTTATTTCGATTTTTTTCTTTTTCTTTTTCTTTTTATTTTTTATTTTTCGCTTTTCTCTTTCCCTTCTCTCTATCTACCCTTGGGTACAGGGCGGCGTTGAAAGAGAGAAAACATGTAACATAGATTTTTGCAGACTGACGCATAATATTGAAAAATTAATGGCTTGTCTTTTGGGAAAGGTTGTTCTTCTTGTCATATAAACCGTTGGTTTTCTTCTAGATATGTTGATTGGAAGAATCGGACGGTGTAAAATACCTGGATGATCAATGGTCTTAGAGGAACTTTTGGAAAAAAGACCATTTTAGGCTTGATAATTTTATTATATCCCATTTTAGGCTTTAAAAAATTGTATTTCCCTTTTTAGGCAACTCATTGCCAGCTGGGCGCCATGTCAGCGCCCAGCTGGCTGCGTCTTAATTTAATTTTTTTTTTGTTTTTTTAAGGCATGCCGCCCATTCAATGGGCGGCATGCCTTATTTCAAATTTTTTTTTTTTAAAGTTTGAGGCATGCCGCCCATTCAATGGGCGGCATGCCTCAAATTTTTTTTTATTTTTTGTTTAATTTTTTGTTTTTATTTTTATTTTTTTGTTTAAATTTAATTTATTTTTATTACATA
>JAJIYU010004322.1:0-24670 GCA_030144865.1 Tinospora cordifolia | reverse complement strand
TATTTTAGCATGCTTAAACTGAAATTATTCATGATTTCAAAAAATCAAACAACCAATGAACATGCTAGAACTTTGAATAAGAAAAAGGGTGTAAGAGAAATCACTTCCACCATAAATGCGTCCCTTCTGCGCGCCTCTGAAATTCGGCAGAGTTCCATTGCTTCAAGTCTTCCGAACACTCAAGAACTCTTAAGAACACTCAATAACACTCAAGAACACTCAAGAATAGTTCAAGATCACTCAAGAACTAAGGGGATTGCCAAGAAGAAGGCTAGAGAGATTTAAGAGGGACTAGTATGCTCTTGAATTAGGATGAGATGAATTGTGAGCATGGGGGTCCTTTATATAGAGTTCAAACTAGTGTAAAATGGTAAGTTTTTTTGTGGAAAACTTGCAAAAATTCAAATTTTCGTGCCCCCCAAATATAGGAGATTAGAAGGAAATTTTTTTGGAAATTTTTGAGATTTTAGAAACCATTGTTTTGAATTTTTGAAGCATTTTTACTGATTTAATTTGGATTTTTGGTTATTATTTTTGGAGCATCGGATATCAACCGTTGGATCATCCTCGAGATTTCATTCGCGACCAAGATCTGGCGGGCGGAACGTCAGCCGTTGGATTAACCTTGATCGCATCAACAGATCACGAATTCGTTTTTGCGGATGGATCTTCGGCCGTTGGATCAAGCGGGTTCGATCTCAAATGTTGGATCATTCTCCAATGCAGTGTTCGTTCGCGATTGCATTTTGGTGGGTGAAATCTCGATCGTTGATGATCCTCGATCACAGCATAAGATCGTGATCAAGATTTTCGGATTTGCTGTGGATTGTTGATCTACCTCGATCGCAGCACCGTTCGCGATTTAAAAAAACGATTTTGATCTTCGCCGTTGGATGGACCTCGAGGATAACATAGATGATCATCTTATCGTGAGCATGAATCCTGGCCATTGGATTTTCCTCGGTCTCTATACTTTCACGATCAATGAAAACGATCCAAACCGTTAGATCACGCCGATCGTTTCTGGGTCGTTGGATTTGTGTGATTCTGTGCATCCGCGTGCCGTTTAAGCTTTGATCGTTACCGTAAGATCTTAGATCGTGCGAATGATGAATTTCTGGCCGTTGGATCGACTTTCGAATACCAAAATCACTCTTCTAAGTTGCTATTATCCGAAATTTTGCCAATTAGACACTTCCAAATTGATAAAAACTTGATTTTCTTGTATATTCCTTTCTATTTTGATGATTTGCTAATATCTTTCTCTTTCTAATTATTTAATATTGCATTTATTTGATATTTTTCTATGTACACTACATTTTTTATTTAATTATTTAAAATTTTCTATGTACATATTCTCATAATATGTAGTATTAACATTTATTATGCTAACCCACACCTTATTCATTCACATATTAGCCAATATGTATATATACTTTATTTCTATTTATTTCTTAAGCAATTCCTTAAATTTTATAATTAATTCTACTAAACCTTAATTTTTATTTAATTATTAAATTAAGGTCTTATTTGTTTAATTTTTACTATATCTCTAATATATTTTATTTTTCATGTGCCAACACACAATTTGCACCCAAAATTTCTTAAAATCTTTGAAATTAATTCTCTTAACTTATTTATTTATTTTAAATTATTTGACAAAATTCTGGGGTATTACACCATGCTTCCTATGGGTGTGAATACATTCAACATCGTAGGCAATGGGTTTGTTACTAGTTGGAACCTATCGACTAATTGTTCAACAACAAAAGACTTAGTAGCACCCGAATCAAACAAAAGTTTCATAGCAACATTAAATAACAAGAATGTACCTTCCACTATAGGAACTTGTTCCTCTTGAATATCCAAAACAACAAACACTCTAGCCTGGTTTTGCCCATGGCCTTGGTTTTGGTTCTACCCTTGGTTAATGTTCTATCATGGCTATTGCTGTTGTCTCACTTGAGGACGTCCATTTTGTCCTCCTTCTTGATTATATTGTTGTTGCTAAGGCGCTTGAGCTTTGGCAGGACAGGATTTTGCCACATGTCCTGGCTAGTTGCAATGGTAACACAACCCGTGTTGATTGGCTTGCTCCTTCCTCTCTTCACAATTGGATTGTTGAACTTGCTGATGATTCTAGGGTGTCTTGTCAGCCTCAAAGGCACTATTATCTTCTTTATCTCTAGTTGCAGGCCTTTTCGAACTTATCAATCATGGCATATTTATATCACACCAACTCTAGAGCAATCCTTGACAATTCAATGAATTTTCTCTCGTATTTGGTTGCCATCATGTTTTTTTGAGCTAACTGTACGAATTCTGACTGAAGTATCTAGTGGAGAAGAAGTTTTCATAGAATAACTTCTTGAATTCCTCCCATGTAATAGTTGAAACTTTAGTCTTTGGATCGTTCATTACCATCTCCCACCAGTGGTAAGCAGGTTTGATGAACTGGTCCACCACTAGGCCACTCGCTTGGGCCCAGATACCCCTAAGGTGTTAACGTGCTTGTTCATCTCAAAAAACTAGACATTTGCTTCATTGTGGCCTACCTTGCCATCAAAGGTACCTGGACGCAACTTCTAGAATTCTGTTAGTAGGCTCTTTTATTCCTTGTCCTCAACGACTGTCTGACCTAGTGCTATTGGACCATTAGGTAATGGAACCTGATGAACTTGGGGCTAGGGCTATGGTGGATTTTGTGTCTGAGGCAGCGCCCTTATATCTTGCTTGACCACCTGTCGAGTGATCACTGTCAGCATCACTGGTGATAAGACAGCTCCAATAGGAGCTGCTACTACTACGGGTGCCTCCTAATCCCTCTGGCTTGACTCATCAGTATTTTTTGCCCTCGTCTCATTTTCACAGCTTCTTGCCATTATCTAGAAGTCAAAAACCATTTCAGTATCTAATAAGGTATCATAACAGAGAATGATAATCTCAATTTAAATCAATCTGGGTGTTTGCAACCCATCTTCCCTTATCCTTCGAATACAAAATGTTTTTCCAGACTAGTGATAATAACCTATCTTTCCTAGGCTATTCATTACATTTTTGTTCATGCTAATGTGAAGCTAGATTCATGTTTCTAGGTTCTCAATTTGTTTAGTGACCTATCAGTTCATGCTTGTAAGTTATGTTTGAAGATTTTCAAGGTCCTCTAATGTTATTGGGACAGGGTCTTGGTTTCATGATAAATGATATACATATTAATGAAGACAACATGCATTAAAACAATTATTCAATAATACAATTTTATGCTAGTATAGTGAAATCCCACGCTTCTGCATATGCCTCCAAGTTCGAACATCCCATACCACTCTTGCCTATTGACACAGGTTTTCACCAAAAGATCTCACTACACCCAAACAATTTTGTAAATGTCTAGATGACTAATGCCTACCAAGCCCCACTGTACTTAACTGTCCCATACCAGCCAAGCATAGGGAGCAAGCTCTTTCGAAGTTACTAATCATTCACCGGACCATCATTCTTTGAGTTTAGGATTTTTTCATACCTCCAAATTCCTACGTGTCCCATACCATGCAGAGCCTAGAGAGGTGGGCGCATTTCATTAAACTTTCTTCCTTTTTTTCAATTTCGGTCCCAACTCTGTGAGACATTCACTTATACAAAATTCATGAGCAACACTTAGAATTTATTTAATAAATCAATATCATTAATCAACTTGAATATTCTTGTGGTACAAAGACCTTTGAAATAATATAACTTTCAACTAGAAAGGCAACTAAGGACCAACATGCCCATCTTATAAAATAAATTTTGAAATAAAGATAACTAAGTAAATATTTGCAGCCTTTGGTCATCAATTACCTGAAAATTTAGAAAAGGAGGGCGAGCTCAAAGCCTAGTGGATCATCCCAAATATTTAAGTTATTATTTCAATAAAATAAAGTAGACATGGCAAACACTTTCATGAATTAGGTGATTCAAATAGTTGATTAATTTGCATTTGACATTAGGATCGAAAGGAGTTTTACCTCAGTGTTCCAAGTCAGGGGAGAGAAGTCAACTATGGATGCTCAAACCCATCATCCATGTAGTGGGGTTAAATTCAAACTCCTATTTTCATCATTTGAAAAGTGGGGTTAACTTCGAATGCCCAAATCTAAATACTATCAACTTGGATTTGATTGGAACACTCACAATAAAGTACCTTCACCATGTCATTACCTGGTTATAATCTTTGTTTAATCTTTCATTAAACTGTGGCAGGTTAAATTCAAGATAAATAGTAAATATCATGTAATCAAGGTAACATTGCAAGCATATCATAGCATAAATTTTCCATCACTCATCATGTGCCATTATTCATGAGGTCCTAAACATGCATATTTTACATGGCATATATAATCAAGTCAAAATAGAGCATTCAAGCATCAACACACATGTAAAACTTATTTAAATCAAAATAATAAAATAAAAGCCAAAAATCATCTCCACCTTAAATGCTTAATCCCTTTGATTGTGATAGTCCACGCCCATTGATCCTTCAATCTTGAAAATCAAGACTAGTGGGTTATCTGTGGGTTTCTAACATTCTTCGATCATAATCTAATGGTTTCTCATTCTATATGGCAATCTAATGGTCAAGGAAATCATCCTAGATGAGCCTAAACATGGTCTTGGGTCTGTCTACCACGGTAAGAATAGGCATTATCATGATAACTAGTGCACAGGGATGAAAAACAAAACTTTCAGTCCATTACCGTAGCAAGTTACCCTGGTAACCTGCGAATGTTCATGGCACTATAGCAATAGCAAAAAGCATTACCATGGTAACTAGCGTGCAACCGATTTTCTGAGTATCTTTCCGTCATTCTTAGCTCTCCTATTGCCATGCTATCCTACTAGCTCGACTTCTAGGCTTTGAAACATGAAATTGAGATTTAGATAGGGTGGTTATACTTTTCTTGAACCTTCAAATCTCTCTGGTTGATCAACTCACCTTCCTAGCAATAGAATTTGTGCCAAACTCCATTTCTCATCCTTTGTACTTCTCTAATTGCTATCTAGAATAGGCAAAGAATGAAGACAGTGCCAAAAGGAAGGCTGGAGAGCAAGAAAAGAACTAGTTTGTTCCTGATGGAATGAGGAAAATGATGCTCGAGGTTGGGTTTATATAGAGTTTCAATGGGCATGATTTGGGAAGTTTGGGTTGATTCTATTGCGGAACCTCTCCAATTCTCTACATTTCTTGATTCCCACACACCAAGGAATAACAACTATCAATTTTAAAAGGTGTTTACAAGTTAAAAACATTCCATGGTCGTTTGGCAACTTTTCAATTCGTTTTCACGTAGTTTTTACATGCATTACTGCGATAGGCTACCATGGTAACAGTGCATGATTTCTAATTCAATTTATGGGCATTCAATGCACTACTGTTTTAGCCTTTTTCCATTACCGCAATAATCTGAGCACATTTTAGTTTAATGTGTACACGAGGCATTACCGTCGTAGGGGGTTTCCATTACTGTGGTAATCATTGGGGAATTTCTGTATTTTGTTTTGTGATTTGTTCCATGTAATACTTTGAAGTTCGTACAAAATTCGATAAATAAAATTTAATAAAAAAATATTTTGAGTGTAATAAACTTTAGGAAAACCCATGAAATTATGATACATATCATGTACAAGTTGATGTGTGAAAGGATCAGCAAAATAGAGCGAGACACAAAAAAGTACACAAGAATAATCCTCTAGTTACCACAGTAGTGGTTTTGACTACCGCGGTTATGTGTGTGTGATGCAGAAAACAAAGAAAAATTGAGCATTTTGGTTACAACAGTAATGTTTGTGACTACCGCAGTAATGTGAATTAAATCCAAAACAATGGATGGGTTATGGTTATTTTGGTAATTAATCGGATTACTGTAGTAATGCTCTAAAATATATAGGCCAAACGTTTCGCAAAAAACCTTAATCGCATTGTTCTACCCTAAAGTTGCACAACTCTTTCCATAGACCGATACCATTCACCTCTAGTCGACTTTCTTCTCCTCCCACACACGTTCTGAATGAGACTTATCCAATCCCAACCTTTCCTAACTATCTTACAAATATATATAGAAGAAGAACCATGTTGTTGGTGAGGAGTCAAACTAAGACATTGTTACAGACGTTTGTGCATAGGTAACACACTAGACCTAACTTAGAATCCATGTTTCAATCACTGTTATGCACTATCTAAGGTTATACATGTTCTTTTGATGAAACAAAAAGCTTCAATCATTCTCAACATCAGTGTGAGGTGAATGAAGGAAGCAACGGATATCATCAAGGTATAACATCTTTCTACTTTGTAAAATTTGTATTTTTAAGTCTACAGTCCGTGCTTGAGGTCTCATGCACAAGAGAAACAAGAGAACCATCTATGAGAATGCAATTTCTTGAAATCATGTGACTATTGCAGTAGCCTACAATGTTAGTGCACTATTCACATGAAACCAGTCTTTTGTTACCGTAGTAATGCGAAGTCCTACAGCGATAACAACTTAAATTTCTGCACAGAGCACAGACTACCACGGTACACTACTGCAGTAGTGTTATTAACCCTCTCAAGTTACAATAATAGCTAACTGTGGTAACATGATTGAGGTCTTGTTTTTATTTTTTATGCATGGAACTTGATTACCACAGTGTTTCCTACACTAACGTGGTACACAGAAGAAAACTAGACCAACATATGCCTGTTATGAGTTTTTAACACACCATATACCATATAGATTGGAGAATCAATGAATTATGATTTAAAAACACTAGAAATGCTTCGACATGTAACAAAAACAATGTATAATCCTCGAAGGTTAAGGACTCAAGGGAAGTTTGTAATACCTTGAAAAATTTATATGATATGAAATGAAATGATTCCCTTCAATTATATGTCCAATTAATTTAGTAGAAGTCCATTTGCTAAAAAATTCTTGGTGAAATGAAGAATGAAATGAATCAAAGATAAATTTATGAAAATTGAGGTGCAACATTATTGAGGCCAAAATGATAAATGAAATTAATTCATTAAAAGTTCAATTGTCAATATGGGTGTCAAAAAAAGGGAATTAGAAAGTTGCTCAAAAGCATGGTCTCATGTGAGAGAAAATACAAAATAGAAACATTTACACACATAGTGATGCGCCCCAAAAGAATAGATAAGGATTGGAAAATATAAATATTTACATGATATCACATTTAAAAGAAAAAGGAATGATAGAATATTAGAAAGTCCCAAAACCATGTTGTTCACATGTGTGCACAAAGAAAACAAAATAGAAAGTTTCCAATATTAGAAGGTTGTTGGAAGGTTGCCCATGAGCACACAAGAAAACCAAGTATAGAAGTTTCCAATATTAGAAGGTTGCCCATGAGCACACCAAAGAAACCAAGAATGGGAATTTCCAATACTAGAAGGTTTCACAAATAGAAGTTCCCATGTGCACACAAGTACTTGATGCCCAAGGAAATAAAATGGGAAAGTAGCTCAAACTTTGTGTTCACATTAGGAAAAGGAAACACTAATTCCTCACTTGCCCAAACTGTGTGCACCATGGGAAATTGGAAAGATTCACATGCCAAAACGTCCACACATGAAAGATGGAAAGATTTCCTATGTGAGAACACCAAAAATGTCCCCCCATGCCCACTTAAAATCTATATAAAGGACCCCTGTGCTTGCATTCTCTTCACCCTAAAACAAGAGCTGATAAGATTCATCTTGTTTTCTCTAGCCTCTCTCTTGGCACCTCTTTTCAGTTCTTAAATGTTCTTGAGTGTGAACAACTCAGTTCGTGAGTGTTCTTGAGGGTTTGAATGTGTTGAAGTGTTGAACTGCTGCCAAATTTTTGAATTTCGATTCAATTGAGGTGGAAGTGATTTCTAAACTTCTACTTTATTATTTTTAAATTAATTAGGTGTTCATGTGTGTGTTATATTCAAGTATCATACATATTTTAATTTTAGATTAGAATATAAGCCATGTTCAATCATCATTAAACCATGCCATGCTTAGGTTTCGAATGCTTAGATATATTTTGGCATATGATGCATAAATGTAATATTTTCATGTTTTCATGTTGATACCATGCTAAATATTATTTAATTTGTTTATGATTCATGAATGTTAATTAAAGAAAGATGATTAATGATAAGAATCATGTACTGTCGCAGTAATTACATATGATTAGTTCATGTGGGTAATGTAAATACTTTGTAATCTTGTACCGAATAAAATGAAGCAATTCAATTTCATTTGATTGAATTTGGGTGAGAAATGAAAACGGGTCCAATTCGGAGATAAATTTAGGAAGTCCAAACCCCGTTTACTGAATCTTTCGACCTCAGAATGACCTAAAGTGACACGAGATGTCATAAACTGATCAACAAGACATGTCCAAAAAATCAGCTCAATTGGCCAAAATTTAGGTTTCATTTGCTTCATACCCTTTAGTGGAGTCTAAATTAGGAAAGTAAATGAAATGAGGGTAACCCTAGCCAAATGATAGTTTGGAAATGTACATTATTTTATTATGAACACAAAAATATATATTAAAGTCCTTAATTCCTAGTAAATAATGAGATATAAATTTTTATTAAATTCATATGGACCCATAAATTCATGGCCACCCCCCTAAACATGTACAAACTATATTGGTAGAACATTATGATTATGTACACTCTCACCCTATCCAACCTCAATGGGACGTTTCCCTTATTTGGAATCATGTAGAGTGATCCCATGTGCTATGCAAATGATCAAGTATACCACACCTATGAGAAACCATGAAGAATGATCTTATGTACACTACAGTTTGATCATGTGCACCATGCCCTATTATGTTAAAATCAGTCCACGTGTGTGTGTGCACACATGTGAGCAACCCTAACTAGAAGTGTCAAGATGATGAACCATGCTCACACTCTAAACCCTAGTCGTCACACATAAAGAAAAAACCAAAAGTCAAGAATAGGAAAGTTACCTAAACCTAAATATACACAAATCTTGGCACCAACTATGGGAAAGACGATCATAACCCTTATACCAAAAGCCCTAGCCGTCTCCCATGTGTTGTGTGCAAACCTAACCGCCACCCTTGTGAGGAAACATGCAAAATCGAGGGATAAGGAACCCCTAAGCAAAGTTGCCAAAACTGTGGTCCCCTTTGTGGCTTGAAAAATCTATGTAAACCCCCCCTTGTGCACACTTATTCTTCATCCCAAAGCAAAGAATTAACACTTCCCTTTTAACTTGTTCTAGCCTTCTTCTTGGCAACCCTTGGGTTCTTGAGCAATCTTGAGGTATTCTTGAGTGTTAGAGAGTTTGATTGAGTATTCTTGAGTGGTCTTGAAGTGCTAGAAGTGTTAAAGAAAGGAACATCTGCTAAAATTTTGAGAAAAAACTTCATAAAGTTGAAGTGATTTCAAAAACCTCCTCTTTTCTTCTTTAGATTAATACCATGTTAATTGCATGTTTAGTTTTCAGCAATCATTTATGTTTCAATTTCAAAAATTTAATTATGATTTCAATTTCTGTTTAGTACATGAGCATGTTTTTAGCATTCTTGAATCTATGCCATGCTTAGTACCATGTTTAGGTTTATTTCGATGAATGATGCATGTTTTTAGATGATTGATGCTTAGATTTTAGGTTGTTTATATTCCAAAATCTATTTCTCTGATCTTATGATTCTTGAATATGAGATTAATAATGAGATGTTGGTGATTAATAAACATGTACCATCATAGTGGACATGTGGGTCACTGTGGATGTTCTTTTCATGTGATTAGTTTACATAGTGTAAGACCATAATACTTGGTGGGTAAGAGGCCCTAAGTCAAAAATTTCAATGAAATTGGGTAAGAAATGTCTTTTACACTTTAAGGAGGTATTTTGTTAAGAACATCAAGGCCCTTGAAAACCCTTTTGGTTTAAGTCATAACTATACACAAAATGTTGCTTGAAATGCCTAATGTATGCAAATGTATGAATTATAGATGTGTTTTTAGTCTAAATTAAAAAATTGGTTGTTTGAAAAGGATCCACTGTGTTATATGTTTATCCTTCCTCTCTTATTTTCAGGAAATTTAACATGCATGAAGACGTTGCAAATTGTGATAGTCTTTTTATTTTTAGAAAGTTCTTATGTAGGCATATGTGCCAAGTTTTGAATATTCGACTATAATAGTTTCTTTTTAAGATTGAGTTATGTACTCCCCTTTAATAATTAATAAAGTTTATGAACTTGTTTTATCTCTTGTATTATTGTCTTATTTAATTTGTTTCCTAAATTTGAGTTAAGTACTCTTAAGGCATGAGATAGTTGAAAATGAATGTCAAGTATGAGTCACTTGTAAAATAATACTGGCCCAATCCATCTATATGGTTAAGTCCACTATCAAAACTGTAGTTATGTCCAAAATAAAGAAAGAACACGGGAATTGGAGTGTTAGAAGTGTGGTATTAGAGCCTAGGCATTAGTTATTGGGCAAGAATCAGAAAGTCAAGTCTAGATATTAGTTGTTAGGCTAGAATTAGAAAGTTTAATCTTATACCAACCGTGGTATCAGATTTAGAAAGTATTAGCTCAACTTGGTTTGACATGTGCTTTGAGTTGAAATTAGAATGCCCTACCTTTTATTTTTGAAATTAAAAATTGTTTTGAAAAGTGTTTTCAAAAAGGAAAGATATGTTTTGAAATGTTTTGTTTGGATACAAAGACTACAAATTGAGTTGATAGTGGGTAAGCCTTGTCCCTAGTAAAGCTAAACATTAAAATGGAAGTGGGTTATCCCGCCTGAGAAAGTGCGATTGCTAAGCAAACTTCAGTCTCGCCGGCTGATCTAGAGGTTGTCCCACCAGCTTATACGAGTAGTGAGAGTTAAAGAACACCCTACTTTTTATAAAAAAAAATTATAAGGTGGAAAATTAGGGCAAGAAATTGAATAGAAGTTGAAAAAGATGCCCAAGGTGGTATCTTGACTAGACATAGGTTGTGAGTCAACTAGACTGAAACCCTGGGTCAAGGGAAGAGACCTTAGGTAGGAACATGGGTGTGGCCAAGGGTGGCACAGTGGATCAAATGCATAAAACTTGAGGACATAGATTAGAAATTGAAAATGTGTGAAAGTAGAACATTTGTTTGGTCAGGACATGAGATCGAAAAGATTCTATATCTCTGGTTTCTATGTGGTATGGGACGCATAAGAATTTGGGGTTATAGAGCAAGCCTAAATGCAGAGAATGACAGACTATGTTTAGTGAATGATCGGTGACTTTGGAAGAACTTGTTTCTCTATGCTTGGCTAGTATGGGATGATCAGGTATAGTGGGCTTGGGAAACCTTAGTCATCGAGACATTTGCGAAATTGTTTGGGTGTGACAATTTTTTGAGTGAAAGTCTAAGTGGAAGGGGTAGAGTGGTATGAGACACTTAAACCTGGAAGTTTAGATGGAAGCCTAGAATTTTGCTATGCTAGCGTGAACTTATATGATTGTATGATTGTTTGAAAAACATGCTTCATTTGTTTATATGCATGTCATATGAAACCAAATCCTATACCCAAGAACAAAAAAAACCTAGAAACATAAATTGTTAGGCCACTTAACAAATTGAGAACCTAGAAACATGAATCTAGAGTCATGATAGTACAAACGTTCGATGAGGCAAATCTTGACAAGGTGTTAAATTTGTACACAATGGTTGGATTAAGAATATATGCTACCCGATCCACCACTTCTAACGAGATAGAGTAGATGGATCAAGAAATATCTACTGGCATGGAAGCCCAAATGGAAAACATGATGAATGAAGTTGCTCAGAGAGTTATGGATCAACTAATGAGGGTTTTACCCCAGATACTCCCTCAGGCACTACCTCAACCTTAAGTGTCTGAACCCATTCAGGTTTAGCAACTACCACCTATGGGCCTAGCTCCTTAACGTTAAAGGGCTCAAGAGGATTTAAAGGAGGAGAAACAAAGAAAGATGTTGATATAACTGCAGAAGCTTCACCCTCCTTCATTTGATTATACTATAGATTGCATCTCGACTGACCACTGGCACTAGGAAATGGAGGAAATCCTCAATGTACATAAGGTAACTAGGTCAAGAAGGGTGGCACTGGCCACACACTACTTCAAGGGACCGGCCAGACGTTGGTGGCATATGATGAAGATGGACCCTAACACGGATGTGGATGCTATGAGTTGAGAGAACTTCATAGAGATCTTCTATGAAAAGCTTTTCCTGTAAGCGACTTTGAGGAAGCTAGAGGAGGACTTTGTCCAACTGAATCAGAGGGACATGACTGTAACTGAATATGAAAGGAAGTTAACAGAGCTGGCCAAATTTTCACCAAACCTGATCAAGGAAGAAAGAATAAAGGCTAGTCATTTTGCACAGATCTCAAGATGAAGATCCGAAAGATAGTGAAAATATTGAGCCAAAAGACTTATAAAGATGTTGTGAAAAAGGCCCTAACTCTAGAATAAGAGATCGAACTGGAGAAACGTGTGAAAGGAAAGAACAAACGGGCTAGGAATGAAAAGGATCATCAAGGGACCTAGAAAAATAAAAAAGTGGTGGGAAGGCACCACAGAAATAGGAGCAGAACAAGGAAGAGTCTAAAGAACAAGCGAAAAGTCTAGGACTGTGTTATCTGTGTAGGCAAAGAGGTCATATTACAAGAAATTGCCCAACTACAATAGCTCAAGCACCTCAGTAGTAGCAATAGCAAAATACTCAGGAAAGAAGGCAGAACGATAATCCTCAAGCTAGGAAATAGCAACAGAATGCCAATCAAGGGTGCAACCAGGCTAGAATGTTTGCTATTGAGACTCAGGAGGACCAAGTCCCTATAGTAGAAGGTACGTTCCTATTATTTAACATTGCTACGAGACTATTGTTTGATTCGGGTGCTTCTAAGTGATTTATTTCTAAGAAACTAGCTGAAAGGTTACAACTTGTGAGGAAAACACTACCATAACTTTGAATGTGTCCACACCAATAGGGACCACTGTGAATTCAAAAAGAATGTATAGTTGTGACATAAGGTTTGGGGATAAACTCTTAGCAGTTGACCTATATTTTTTTTTTCTTTTTATGGCTATGATGTGTCTTGGGGATGGATTGGTTAGACCTGTACCAAGCCTAGATAGATTGTCCTAAGAAACAAGTGACCATAACACTACCTTCTAGGGAAACCAATAAAATCAATGGGGATAAGTAGCGACTACCAAGGAGCCCAACCTTAGCTATTATTGACTACTTAAGGTAGAAGAATCAGTTCAAGGAACTCTCTG
Organism: Tinospora cordifolia; assembly: GCA_030144865.1. Lineage (NCBI taxonomy): Eukaryota > Viridiplantae > Streptophyta > Magnoliopsida > Ranunculales > Menispermaceae > Tinospora > Tinospora cordifolia. The sequence goes on along the minus strand of JAJIYU010004322.1, from coordinate 11,350 downwards.
AAGAAGAACCTGTTGAACTAAATAGAATCCAAGACCTAGCAGTGGTTAGTGAGTACGAGGATGAGTTCCCACACGACTTACCCAAACTACCAGCTGCTAGAGAATTAGAGTTTAAGATTGAACTTTACCCTAGAACCAAACCTATAGCCATACCTACTTATAGAATGGCTGCAGTGGAATTGATCGAGTTAAAGTCTCAATTAGATGAGCTTAGGGAGAAATGATTCCTCAGACCAAGTGAGTCACCTTGGGGAGCTCTAGTATTATTTGTTAAGAAGAAAGATGGTTCTATGAGATTTTATGTCGATTATTAGAAGCTAAACCAAGCTACAATAAAGAATAAGTATCCTTTGCCAAGTATTGATGACCTATTTGATGAATTGAGAGGAGCCACTTATTTCTCAACGATTGATCTTAGGTCGAGATATCACCAGTTGAGAATCAAGGACTCTAATATACACAACACTGCCTTTAGAAAAAGATATGGACACTTTGAGTTCACCGTGATGCCCTTTGGTTTGACTAATGCCCCAACAACATTCATGGACTTGATAAACCGAGTGTTTTGATAGTATCTTGACTAGTTTGTGGTGGTATTCGTAGATGATATCTTAATCTACTCCAATTCAGAGGCTGAACACTTAGAACACTTGGGGATAGTGTTGGAGACCCTTAGAAGGGATCAATTATATGCCAAGTTCAGCAAGTGTGAGTTTTGGATGAAGAGGTCAAGTTTCTTGGTCACATAGTATTGACAAAAAACATCTATATAGATCCAAAGAAGGTGGGAATTGTCATCGATTGGAAGCAACCTAAGACAGTTGTAGAGATTAGGAGTTTCTTAGGCCTGGCTGCATATTACATTTTCATCCAAGAATTCTCCAAACTGGTAGAACCTATGACCAAGCTAACTAGAAAGGGTGTTAAGTTTGATTGGGATAACAAGTGTGAACAATCATTCTAAGAACTGAAGAAGAGATTGATTACGGCCCCTGTCTTAGTCACTCCAACCCATGGTGTTACCTATACCCTCTATACTGATGCTTCACTAAGTGGACTAGGAGCAATCTTGATGCAATAGAAGCAAGTAGTTGCTTATGCTTCGTGACAACTGAAGGTCCATGAGAAGAATTACCCTACTCACGACCTAGAATTAGCAGCCATTGTATTTGCCTTGAAGATTTGGAGACACTACCTTTATGGTGAGAAATTCGATCTGTTCTCAGATCATAAGAGCTTTAAGTATTTCTACACCCAGAAAGATTTGAACCTCAGGCAATGGAGATGGATGGAGTTCCTGAAAGACTATGATTTCCAACTACACTACCATCCAAGGAAGGCCAATGTGGTTGCCGATGCCTTGAGTAGAAAGTTCAACAAACAGGTGGAAGAAAATGGCCAAATGTACTAATTAATCAAAGACTTTAGGTTGGGTGTAATTGTAACACCCCAACCCCCAAAAGACAGGTTCAAGCTCAACCACAAGGCAAGTTGGGTCCAATGTTACATTTACAAGTACACAACTTGTATATTAATTCCTTTATTCTAACACTTATTGAAATACTCATAAATACACTTTCATTGAGTCTAAAATTCAACAAGATAATACAAGTGAATAAAGGAAAACTTCAAACTCTTTATTTATAAAATAAAAAAAAAATACATTAGTGAATGTAATAAAAAAAAAGAGTACATAACTCTAAAATTTAAAACAAAAATCCAGCAGAAGTCTTTATTTAAAATTTGGGCAATATGCCCTTACATAGAAACTTAAAAATAGACTTTCTAATCTCTTAGCAAGCTTGATCATGCATTTCAAATTCTTAAAAAACAAAATGAAGGGGTGAGCACATAGGCTAGTGGATCATTCATCAAACTACTAATTTACTAATTCAAATCAAAAGTACATCCAATTTCAATCACTTACAAGCATTAAATGTTTCAAACAGTATCTTGTTAGTGTTGTATATTTGCCAAAAAGGGTTTTTAATCCCTTAATGTTCTTCATTAAAATACTCCTATTATGGGATGGAATGAAAATTTATCTTGTCACATTCCATTGGAAATAAGGATGACATGTCCACATTCCAAGTATTTTAAAACACATCCACACATAGTGATGTTACTCATATACACTAAGTATATGCAAGGAACACCCATAGCATCACTTAGACTACTTGATGGTACGTGGTTTTTATCTTCACTTTCTCATATTTAATTTCAAATAAATATGAAACAAGATAATAATAATTAATATCAGAATTTAAATAATCAAGACCACATGGAAAACATACATGGCATGCTTGAAAATTCAAAAATAAGCCTAAGCATGGTTTCTAAGCGTGTTGTGTCATGTATGAATTAAAACATGAAAACATGTTAAATTGACAATAAAATTGAATCAAACATGCTGAAAACTAAAAAAAAACATGAACATACTAAAGACTTGAAGTAGTAAAGAAGAAGTTCTAGAAATTTCCTCCACCTTAATTCGAGTTTCTTTGTAAAATCTGGTAAAGGTTACCCTTATCCACCACTTTTAGAACTTCAAAAACTTCTAATCACCAACAAAAATACTTCAACAACTCTCTAAAACACTAAAATTAGAACTTCTCACACAAGAAAGAAAAGAGAGTGAGAAGAGGTGCCAAAAACAGGGCAAGACCAAACAAAGAGGGAAGTGTCAACTCTTTGCTTTGGGATGAGATGAAAGTGAGCAAGGGGGCTTTATATAGATGTTCATGAGAGCATATGGGACGTCCTAGGGCATCCATGGGCAGCTCACAAAAATTTGGGCAAGTTTCTATACATAAAGGGGATGGTTTGCATAAAGAGGGCAAGTGTGCTCATGGTTGGCAAGTGGGACTACTATGACTTTCTAATTCAAAAGATATAAGTACAATCTTGTTTCCTAGCTATGTGTGAACACAGAAGAGGTTTAAATCATATTCTAATTCAAATGAGACATCCCCTATTTGCTCATGGCAACTTTCATTTTTGGTTTCCTTACTTGCCCATCACACAAACACGCAAGGAACATTTTCCCATTTTCTTATTCTTGGACATCAAGCATGGGTGTACAATATCAAATTTGAGGGAACACCATATAATAGTCAAAGATGCTCATCTTGGTTCAAAGAAACCATCTAAATGTGGTTGCTCACATGTGTGCACACACACATGTACATGGTTGGCCCAATTTTGGCTTAAGTGGGTGTGGGTGTACACAATCAAATGGGGGTATATATGAAATCATGCCTTATGGTTTCTAGACCATATGGGTGTACTAAATCATTTTCATGGAACATGGGATCATTTTAAAAGGATTCAAATAAAGGAAACACCCCATGGAGCTTAGGGTAGGGTGAGGGTACACATGATCATAGTTTTCCACCCATGTGACTTGCACATGCTTAGGTTGGCCATAACTTCGTGGGTTCACAAAAATCAAATAAAAATTAATATATCGTTATTTACAATGAATTATGATTTATAACCTATAGTTTTAGAATTACATGAACCTAATGCACGTTTTAAGGTATGATTTGGCCCAAGGTGATTTTTTCTCAAAAACATTCCTTATTTAAGACCCACTGAGGTCACTAGGCAAATGAAAATCCAAATCTTGGCCAATTGTTTTGATTTTCGGATATGTTATTCATTTTTTTAGTTCATGTCATTTTGTTTCATTTCAGGTCATTTTAATTCCCCGAAGTACCCTAAATGTCAATTCTTTCTAATTTGGACCCCTTGAAGGGCGTTTGGCAAATGAAAACCCTAATCTTGACCAATTGTTTTAATTTTTGGATATGTTGTCCAATTAGTTGGTTCTTTTACCTTACTTCGTTTCAGGTTGTTTTGGGTCCCTAAGGGTCACCAAATGAAACTTTTGGAAACCTGTCAAATTTAGTCGCGAAATGAGTTGGTTTCATTTTGCACCCAAATTTCACTGAATAAATGATATGTTTCATTTAATTGGGTACAAAGAATTTAGGGTATTACAATAACCTTGAATGACAAACAAGCCTACCTCTATAGTATGTCTTGCCAACCAGATCTACTACATTAGATTAGGGAAGAATAGAGACAAGAGAAGTGGCTTGTAGGCATAATCGAAGGAGTTACACAAAGAAGACATACTGACTTCAGGTTAGATGTTGAGAATACCCTAAGGCTCGGGGAGGGATTTGTGTACCTCAGTATGGAAAATTAAGTAGACTATACTCAATGAGGCTCATCAAACTAAGTATACAATGCATGCAGGTAGAGATAAGATGTACCAGAATCTCAGAAAGACTTACTAGTGGAGAGGAATGAAGAGAGACGTGGCTAAGCATGTCTCTAAATGCTTAACATGTCAACAAGTAAAAGCAGAACACCGAAAATCTTCTACAATGTTACAACCACTCCCGATCCCTGAATGGAAGTGGGATAACATTGCCATAGACTTCGTCAGTGGTTTGCCTAGAAATTAGAAAGGAGAAGACATGATTTAAGTGATTGTGGATCATCTCACTAAAGTTACTCATTTCCTGCCAATTAGATCCACAGACCAAGTTAGTAAGCTAGGAGAACTCTATGTGAAGGAGATAGTAAGACTTCATGGCGTGCCTAAGTCGATTGTATCTGGTAGAGACTCTCACTTCTCCTCTCAATTTCGACAGAGTCTAAAGAAGGAGTTGAGCACTAAACTTACTATGTGTAATACCTCATAATTTTGTCAACAAAAAGAAAAAATATTATTAATCAAATAAAATTCATTAAGAAAGATTCTAAAATAATTGGAGGCAAATGAAATTTTAGTATTAGGATGATCTAACAAAGGATATAAGGTAAGAAGAATTATCAAATATTATTTGTATAAGAATTATTTTGTAATTATGCATATAACGGAACAATTATGGAGTTAATTATCAAATAAGTGGAGTAAATTATATATATACATGTATAATTATTTTTACCTCTCTGAAAATAAAAATACGAAATAAATATAGAGAAAAATATATGAAATGAAGAAATGAAAAATATAGAGAAACATGGATTATTAATTGTTGGCAATAAAAAATATTGAAGAAATAGAAAAATATCTAATAAATACAATATTAAAGAATTAGAAAGGGGAGAATATTAGCAAATTAATAAAATAGAAGGATATGTGCAATAAATCATATTTACATAAATTAGAAAGTGAAATTGGGTTTATAATTAGCAAACCTCGGATAATAGAAACCTTAGAAAGTAATTTTGGTAATAGAAACTGCATCCAACGGCCAGAAACGTGTAATCCGCACGATCTAAGATCCCACAGTCACAATCAAGCCCGCAAGGAACACACAGGAGCACCGAATCGCCATGATCCAACGGTCTACGATCAATCCACCTGATCCAACGAACGAGATCAAAACTGCACCAACGCTCGGATGCACTGAATCATCAAGATCCAACGACCCACAATCAACCCACCCGATCCAACGGTCCAGATCTGAGGCGTGTTTCATTGATCGCGAAAGAAGATCCGCGTGCTGCGCTCGAGGTTGATCCACTGGTCCAGACGCATTTCGTTGATCGTGAATGAAGATCTGTGTGCTACGCTCAAGGACGATCTGACGGTCCAGATCTGAGGCTCCGAAAATAAAATAGGAAATTAACCGAAAATCCGAGAAAAATGATTCCAAAAATCCAAAAATTGGTTTCTAAATTCCAAAAAAATATCCAAATACACTTGCTATTCTCCTATATTTGGGAGGCATGAAATTTTGAAGAATTGGCAAGTTTTTTACAAGCAGAACACCACAAACTTGCCATTCTATACCCTTTTGAACTCTATATAAACCCCCCATGCTCACAATTCATCTCATCCCAAAAAACAAGAGTTGAGATTTACTCTTGTTCTCTAAGCCCTCTTCTTGGCACCACTTCTCACCTTTCTTTTCCCTCTTGTGTGTTAGAAGTTCTTGGTTTGGAGATTCATCTTGAGTTATTTGCTTGGTGCCTATACGTTGGGAACTCTTACTTAAACTTTGGGGAGAAAGCATCATAAGGTGGAAGTGATTTCTTCAACACCCCTTTTTCTTATTCGAATTACTAGCATGTTCACTGTTTGTTTGGCTTTTGAAATCAAAATAATTTTAGTTCTAGTATTCTAAAATATATTTCAGTTTCAGATTCGATCCTTATTCAAATTTATGCATTCATAATATTCATGTCATGTTTAATATCATGCTTAGGCTTTATTTCAAAGCATGATGCATGATTATGGTTGTTTCATGATTTGATTTTTAGATTGTTCATGTTCTGAATTTTATTGATCTTGGTTTCATATTATGAAGTTTAATTGATGATTCAAGATTTAACAAAAGAAGATGGTGAAAATAACCATGTACCATCATAGCAAACATGTGGGTTGCTATGGATGTTCTTTTCATATGATTAGTTCATATGGTTTTAAGACCAAAGTACTTGGTTGGTGGGTAAGTTCTCTTAAGTTCCAAAAGTCTACTAAAATTGGCTAAGAAAAGCTATATTTCACTCTAAGGAGGTATTTTGTTAAGAACATCAAGAGTTTAAAAAACCCTTTTGGTCTAAAGTATCAACTTTAAACAAATGGATGCTTGAAACGCCTAATGTATGCAAGTGTATTAAATATGGATGTGTTATTGGTTTGAATTTGAAAAATGGTTGTTTGAAAAAGAACCACTGAGCTTTGTGCTCACCCCTTCCTATTTTATTTTTTAGGAAATTAAATTATGAAGACCATAAAATTTGGATAGTTTCTATTTTTTATAAAGTTTTCTTTTAATGTAAGGGCATATCGCCCAATTTTGAATAAGTCTTTTGCTAAAATTTAATTTTTATTTTAGAGGTTATAAATTTCTTTTGATCAACAATGTAATAGTTTACTTTTACATTAGAAAGTCATGTATTTTCCTTTTTTATGAATAAAGGAGTTGAATTTTTCTTTATATTTAATTGCCTTGATTTTATTAAGTGAAAATTTGTATTCTTGAATTTACTCTAAGGCATGGGGTAATAAAAAATAGAAAGACAAGTGTGTGTCACTTGTAAAGTAACATGGATCCAACTCGCCAAATTGTTAAGTCCACTGTCGAAGAATGGTGGTTATTTCCAAAGCTCAATGAATGTGAGGGGTTGGGGTGTTACACCATGAGTACTGCATTCCACTGTAATAACCCAAAATTTTATCAAATAATTAAAGATAAATAATATAAGTTAAGTGAAATAAATTTGAAGATTTTAAGACATCTTTGATTGCAAATTGTGTGTTGACAAAAGAAAAATAATATATATTGGTGATATAATATAAAATAGGAAAATAAGACCTTAATTTGATAATTAAATGAAAATTTCAATTTAGTAGAATTAATTATAAAATTTGAAGAGTTGCTTAAGAAATAAAAAAAGAAAAGAAAAGAAAAGAAATAAGGTGGAAGTGATTTCTAAAACCTCTTCTTTTCTTCTTTAGATTCATACCATGTTTATTGCATGTTTAGTTTTCAGCAATCATTCATGTTTCAATTTCAAAAATTTAATTATGATTTCAGTTTCTGTTTAGTACGTAAACATGTCTTAAACATTCTTGAATCCACACCATGCTTACTACCATGTTTAGGTTTATTTCGATGAATGACACATGTTTTTGGAAGATTTATGCTTCGATTTTTAGATTGTTTATATTTTGAAATTTATTTCTCTTATCTTATGATTCTTGAATATAAGATTAATAATGAGATGTTGGTGATTAATAACATGTACCATCATAGTGGAAAAGTGGGACACTATGGATGTTCTTTTCATGTGACTAGCTCACATGGTGTAAGACTAAAATACTTGGTTGGTGGGTAAGAGGCCCTAAGTCCCGAAATTCTAATGAAGTTGGCTAAGAAATGTCTTTTTCACTCTAAGGAGGTATTTTGTTAAGAACTGTAACACCCCAACCCCCAAGAGGAAGGTTTAAGATCAACTACAAGGCAGGTTGAGTCCAATGTTACCTTTACAAGTACACAACTTGTATTACATTTCATTATCTCAAGTCTTATTACTTTTCAATGAACACACAACCCAAATAATTTAAATTTAATTTATGATACTATTACAAGAGAGATAAAAGAAAAACTTCAATCTTTATTTATTGAATAAAATAAAGGGATACATGCTTGAAATTCAAATAATAAAAAGGGAGTACATAACTCATAAAAAAACTTTAGCGGAAGGCTTAATAAATCAAAAGTGGGCAACATGCCTGTAACATCTCAAAAATTCGTATGAAATTTGAAAATTTATTTAGAGAATTATACGGAATTGACAGATGAAAATTTTGGTAAGTCCTAGCTTAGTCAAATAAGGAATAAAATCAATTCGTATGAAATTTGTATATCATGGGATATCATAGCCAAAAAATACAAGGATATGTGCAATTTTTGATAAAAACAAGATTAGAAAGTCAATTTGGATTAAGATTTGGCAAAAATCCGAAAATAGAACATGAAATTCGGCTAAAATTCATATAAATATAACTCAAAACGCATCCAACAGCTACAAACCGTCTATCTGAATCTAATCTCGTGATCCGACGACCGCAAGATGATCCGCACCAACGCCCGAGCGCACAGGATAACGAAGATCGAGCAGACGGAGATAATCAATGACGATCGGACGGCTACAATCAAAATCGCGAAACCTCGATGACGAAGTTGCACGGTGCGACTCCGCGTGTGCCAATCTCGACCCTCCGATCTAATCCATGTGCGTGTCTTGAGGTCGATCCTATGCGCTGAGATATTAGCTAGTTTATAAAATACAAAAAATTGCAAAAAAAAAATCGACCGAAAATTCGTCGAAAATTACCGAAAAAATTGAGATAAATACCAAAAATTAAATTTTAAATTCTGAAAAAAATTCAAAAATACTTTTTTTCCTCTTATAATTAGGAAATACAAAATTCTAGAGAATTTAGGTGCTTTACTCCAAGAAAAACTCAAAAATTTTTATTTTTCACCCTTTGAAAATCTATATAAACCCCCTTAGGCTCTCACTTCCCTCATTCCAAAAATAAGAGTTGAAATATCCTCTTATTTTCTCTAAGCCCTCTTCTTGGCACGTCTTCTCAACTTTCTATCCTCTCTCTTGTGTGTGAGAAGTTTTTCTCTTGGGTTGGAAAATTAATTTGGATGATCTTCGTTGGTATTAGTACATGGGGGAATTGTTGTAGAAATTTCTGAAGAAAGCGTCACAAGGTAGAAGTGATTTCTAGAACACCCTTCTGTTCTTATTTAAATTTATGGCATACTCATTGTTTGTGTATTTTTCACTGAAATCAAAGATTTTCAATTTCAGTTTCAAAATTTTAAAAGTTTATTTCAATTTTTCAGTTTTGATTCATGTTTAAGCAATTATATCATCCATGCCTATGCATGTTTTATGAGTGATTCATGAATTGATTGTGTATATTCTGAATTTCAATTTGATTTCATATTTTAAAATTTATTTATGAGATTATAATATGAGAGTTAAGTTGAGACAATGGTGATAATAACCATGTACCATCATAGTGGTCAAGGCGACGCTATGGATGTTCCTTTCATATGAATTAGGTTATATGGTTTTCAGACCTAAGTACTTGAGGGTCGTGCACCACAATACCTTGTGAGTCACCACATGTAACGATTTGATGCCGACACGTGCCATGAATGGTTGATGCCGAGTGGGCCCGTTTACTTAGTTAAGAGCATCAAGGGATTAAAGGCTCTTTTGGTCTAAGACTCGACTTGAACAAATTGTTATTTAAAACGCCTAATGATTGCAAGTGTTTGAATTATGATTGTGTTATGAGTTTGAATATGAAAGATGGTTATTTGAAAAGGATCCACTGGGCTGTGTGCTCATTCCTTCCTTTCTTATATTTTTCAAGAACGTGAAACCTATGAAGCAGTTGAACATGGATGGTTCTTAAAAAGTTTCTACCTTATTATTTTTAGAATTTTTAAGCACATGTTGCCCAAAGTTTAACTTTTTCGCTGTAATAATTAATTTTTTGAAAAGTTTCGTAATTTTAATTTTTTTCTATTATGAATAAAATAGTTTGAATTTCTTTATCTCTTTCAATTTGCCTTGATTTTATTAAAGTGAAAATTTTGTGTTCTTGAATTTTTATACAAAGGCACGAGATATTGAAAAAGAGAAGAACAAGTGTGTGTCACTTGTAAAGTAACACCCGCCGACCCGCTAGTTGGTTAAGTCCACTGTCAAGAGAATGATCGTTATGTCCAATGCATAAAGATACGGGGGTTCGGATGTTACAATGCCCTTACTAGAAAAAAGATTCTAATCATCCATGGTCTTTATATTTAATTCCATGAAAAGCATTAAAGAGAGGGGTGAGCACATAACCAGGTGGATCATTCATCAAACTATTAATTTACTAATTCAAATCAAAAGTACAACCAATTTCAATCACTTACAAGCATTAAGTATTTCAAACAATATCTTGTTAGAGTTGTATATTTGACCAAAAGAGGTTTTAAACCCATGATGTTCTTCATTAAAATACTCCTATTCTGGGATGGAATGACAATTCATCTTGTCACACTCCATTGGAACTAAGGATCACATGTCCACATTCCAAGTATTTTAAAACACGTCCACACTTAGTAATGTTACTCATATATGCTAAGTGTATTTGCAAAGACACCCATAGCATCACTTAGACTACTATGACGGTATGTGGTTCTTATCTTTGCTTTCTCATTTTAAATTCAAATAACCATGATACTAAATCATAATAGTTGATATTAGAATTTATACAATCAAGAGAACATGGAAAATGTAAAAGTAATATGCTAGAAAACTCAAAAATAAGCCTAAGTATAGTTTTCAAGCATGTTATGCTATCATGCATGAATTAAAATATAAAAACATGCTAACTGAAAATAGAATATGATTGAACATGCTTCAAACTGAAGTATAAACATGCTGAAATATAACATGATTGAAAAACTAAAAACAAACATGAATGAACTAAAGACTTGAAGTAGTAAAATAAGAGAATTCTAGAAATCTCCTCCACCTTAATCCAAGTTTTTTGTTGAATCCGACAGAGATTCTCCTTATCTACCACTTTTAGAACTTCAAGAACTTTCAACCACCAACAAAAGCACTCAAAACAACTCATTTGTAATACCCCAAAATTTTGTCAAATAATTAAAGATAAATAAGTTTGAGAAAAATAAGTCAAATAGATTAATTTCAGAAATTTTAAAATTCTTTTGGGTGCAAATTGTGGGATGACACATGAAAAATAAAATAAATTAGAGATATAGTGAAAATTAAACAA
>JAJIYU010004321.1:0-24488 GCA_030144865.1 Tinospora cordifolia | reverse complement strand
TGTATCATGAAAAATATAAATAAAACTATGGATAATGATGCTAATGAAAAATTGTTGAAGCCAATGTTGAGAAGCATTTGATAATATTATGGATTTAATGAAATTTGATATACAAATTTTTTTTTTTTTTTTCCATTTGTCGTCTTAAAGAACAAAAATAAAATCCAAAGCTTGGTCCTAAAGTATAGGAAGAAAGTAGACAAGAGATACCCAAATAAAAAGATATATTAAAAGAAGAATAAAAAAAATAATTCATAGTAGCAAATTGATTTTAAAAGTTTGGCGCCGATCACTTTGCGCGATCCGTGCCCAATTACGCGCCATTAGCGCCGCTCCGTTCGCCGAGCTACTGTACTTCTTTTTCATGTAAGCTACGCAACTCCCCTTCTAATTTTCGTTCTCTTGCCACTGAGTTCCGTGAACATCTCTTGATATCCAATTGCGGAGAGTACCGAATCATCCGTTTCTTTTGCTTGAGAAAGCAGATAGACCAAAGGCTCAAAAAAAAAAAAAAAGAAAGAAAAGAAAAAAAAAAAGCTTTGGCAATTGCACGCAATTGTCGGGTCTAAGCCATGCAAGTCAAAAGCTAATAAGACTGCTTCATTGATCCAGTGCTCCACATGCACTCTAACCTTATACTACGTCGATCATCCACCATCGGATTCCTTCGTCACAATTTGATCAAACGTAAAAAATTAAAGCCTGATTTTGCTTTGGTACGCATTTCTTTCTTCTATATATATCTGAAACATTCTTGGGACCAGTCAAGTTAGAAGTAACAAAACCGATATTAGCTATGGCAAGCACAAGAAGAACAGCCACTACTCCTCCTAAATCTCTGTTCTTCTTGTTCTTGTTCTTGTTTTTCTTTGATTTTCTTCTGGTTTGTGTTAACGGGCGCCCAAATTACAGCGATGCTTTAGCCAAATCAATCCTGTTTTTCCAAGGCCAGAGATCAGGGAAGCTCCCAAGAGACCAGCAAATTGCTTGGAGATCAGATTCTGGCTTATCGGATGGCGCCGCCGCCCATGTATGAATCTAAAACTTCTGTTACATCTTCATGTTATTCATCAAAATTAATGAACCTTCGTTTATCCATGTCTATGTATCATGAATCGTGTGCATATATATGTGCAGGTGGATTTGAAAGGCGGGTACTATGATGCTGGAGACAATGTGAAGTTCAATTTTCCAATGGCATTTACAACGACAATGCTGTCATGGAGCGCAATAGAGTATGGGAAGCGTATGGGAGCTCAGTTAGAGAATGCTAGAGTTGCCATTAAATGGGCAACAGATTACTTATTGAAGTGTGCCTTAGCTACTCCCGGGAAGCTTTATGTAGGCGTCGGAGACCCGAACTCTGATCACAAGTGTTGGGAGAGGCCAGAGGACATGGACACAGTTCGGAGCGTGTACTCTGTTTCCGCTGCAAATCCAGGGTCTGATGTAGCTGGAGAGACCGCCGCTGCACTCGCTGCCGCTTCCATTGTTTTCCGTAAAGTTGACCCGAGTTACTCCAAGTTGCTTTTGAGGACGGCAAGGAAGGTAATGCAGTTTGCAATTCAGTATAGAGGTGCTTATAGTGATTCCCTCGGCTCCTCGGTTTGCCCATTCTATTGCTCATATTCAGGTTATAAGGTAAGAAGGACGTGACTGTGTAACTAAAAGATTTGGTTTATCAGTATTAGTAGAAACATATTCTTCATCATCTAATTAGCGAAGTATTGTGAACTAGGATGAGCTACTATGGGGAGCTTCATGGCTTTTGAGGGCGACAAATGATGTTTCATACTTCAATTTTTTGAAGTCACTTGGAGCTAATGATGCAGCAGACATATTCAGTTGGGATAATAAGTACGCGGGTGCTCGAGTTCTACTTTCAAGGGTAAAATAATTTGTGACTATTTCACTTCCGTGAACTAAAATTCACAATGTGTCTGACATGTTCTTAATCTTGTTTATGCTATGTGATTCAGAGAGCTCTGCTCAGTAAGGACGCGTCCTTTGAGCCATTCAAACAACAAGCTGAAAGTTTCATGTGTAGCATTCTGCCACATTCTCCATCTTCAACCACGCAATACACTCCCGGTAAGGTTTCTTTTGAACCCCTATCATTTCTACCTAAGATTGAAAGATTTTTCATTTTACTCGAGCAAATATCAATAACGAATCCACAAAAGGACTCGTTTGAATTCTACCCTTTGTTCATGTTTCATCACTTCCATTGGAAATTTGGAATAATGTAGGTGGTTTGATCTACAAGCTTGGCCAAAGTAATCTCCAATATGTTACTTCTATTACCTTTTTACTTACAACATATGCAAAGTACATGCAAGCTGCAAGATACTCATTCAAATGCGGTAACACCTTGGTCACTCCAAGCACCATCAAGATAATAGCCAAAAGACAGGCAAGTCATGATAGATAAATACTTCTTGTTAAATGCGTAAGCACATGTATCTGGCACTAATTCTCAAAAATTTCTGGTGATTTTTAGGTCGATTACATTCTCGGAGAAAACCCATTAAGAATGTCTTATATGGTAGGCTTCGGACCCGATTTTCCTAGAAGAATTCACCATAGAGGATCCTCTCTACCATCTATATCACGCCATCCACAAACCATAGGCTGCGATGGAGGATTCCAGCCATTTTACTACTCGTCAAATCCTAATCCTAACATCTTAGTTGGTGCCATCGTTGGAGGCCCAAATCAGAACGATTTCTACTCAGATGATCGCACAGATTATAGCCATTCGGAGCCAGCGACTTACATCAATGCCGCCTTTGTTGGGCCTCTTGCTTACTTTTCATGAAGCTCTGGTCTATGATGATTCATACATATAGAAATTTTAGCAGTTTGATCTTGTTTTAGTCTTTTGTTTGAGTGAATGTTAGACGTGTGAGCTGCCCGGCAAGAAGTGGCGGACTGACGTCGTGAAGTAGGAAGTGGAACCTTTGTATCTTTTTATCTTTTTCTTTGTTCTTCCTAGCATGCAAACCATTCCTAAAAGGAGTTGGGTGTTGAAGATTACATGTTCATGGATCTTAAAAAAAGCATTTACTTGTTTTTTCCTTGGTGGGTGAGTTAAGAGGCATTTCGTTATTTCCTTCTACGTAACATACAACATGGAGAGGACTTGATGTTCATGGCTCTTTAATTTGTTGGAAGCTCAAAGAAAGCTGTGCATTAATCATCTCCAAGTCATGTCAAACTCCCTGTTCCAAATTGGCGAGGTGGGACCGCACCCTCCTCTTATTTATTTATTTTATTTAGTTTTTTAATCTTTTTAATCTTTTTAGTATTTATCTGAAGTTAATTAAGTATTTTCTATTTTATTAAATATTTAAAAATAATTTAAATTTAAATTTGAAATAATTTAAATTTAGTTTGATTTGAAATATTAAAATTATTTATTTACATATAGATATATTAATTTTAAAAAAATAATATGTAAGAAAATAATAAGGTTTGTACGTAGAAATATTAATTTTAAAGAAAATAATATAAACAAATATAAAATTAGATAATTAAAGAATATTTTTAAAATAAATCTTTTTAGAGAAATGAGTTAAAGATGAATTGAAGTATAGAGGAAGTGAGAGCTACAAAAAATGTCTCTACAAATTTGGAAGGATATATGGGTTGGAGATACTCTAAGGCAAAAAAAGTTGCGGCGGATATTATTTCTAATATATTGTAATACAAAATCTTTTTTCCCTTTGTTATTGTAAAGATTTTTTCCTAAGAAAATAGACTAGTAGTTTTCAATAATTCTAAGTAGTTATCATTTATTATTCGTTTATTTTGAGAAGTACAATTTTGGAAAGGATAGTAATTTATAAGAGAAGTGGGTGAAAAGTTGGATCATTATATATATATATTAAAAAGATAGTTAACAATCTAATAAGATAATCATAAATCCTTAAAATTACTAAATTATAGTGGTTATAGCCTTAGAACTAAATGAAAATACTAAATTTAAAACAAAATAGAGGACCATTTATGAGATATACCCACAAAATAGTTACAAATATTTCTATTATTTATATATATATGTTATAGATTATAAATTATCCTTTTCTTAGGTTTCTAATTTTTATTTTTATTTAATTAATTTTTTTAAAAATTTGAAAATAAAGTATTTAAATAGTAAATCATACACTTCTACCAAAACTTTATTTTTAATCCCGTGTAATCTCATCCTTTAATTCCAATCTAGTTCAATTCTGAAAAAAATAATTTTCATCCACCAAACAGGTCTTTAATATAGAAGACGAAAACCACTAGTTGAACCAACACGTGACTATTAATACTTTGGCATATAAGGACACCTCTTCTGATTTTCAGAAGGCTCCCTGTCAATTTCAAAGCAATTACTACTCACATTACATGAAATTAAAAATAGCAAAATATATTGCATTTATTACCTATATTTAATTCACAATGCATGCCAATAATAAACATTTAAAATAAAAAAATTTAATAATTATTTTCTCTTAGAATTCATGTTGTAGAGACCTTTTGCCCCTTCTATCATAGCTTTTGATGTGTTTAAAAATTCTTGGTTCTCATAAACTTATAAAAAATTAAATCAGATCTATTTTTATTAATAGCAATGTTAAAATGATAGTTATAATTACATTTTCATATACCGAAACATTTATAGTTATATATTTCAAGTTTTTGTAAAAAATTAAAATTACAACTATCATTTTAGCTCTTATTTTTCTATCACAAGACTAGTATTTGTTAAATAAAATTCATCACAAATAATAAATAATAACGTGGGTGGCATTGAACACGCTTACCTCACCTCGTACTGAAACTTTCTTTTTATTTTCTTCTATATATATGCATATATATATATATATATATAATTGGATAATGCTAGGAAAAAAAAAGGTGCTTATGTAATCATCTCGAGGAAAAATCGGACGGTGAAAACGAGGTCCATTCATTTTTTTTTTGACTAAACCCGTGGATACGCAGCATCTTCAGCCTTGGAATGAAAGGAGGAAACCACTTGTTCATTATTCCCAAAGTACCCTGGTCTCTCCACGCTCCCAAAAACCTTTCTTTATCGAAGAACACCGAAAAGGAGAAGAAGAAGATAGTAAGAGTTGTAGACAAATCAGTGAAAAATCAGAGTTTCTTTTACCTCATTCTGATTTCATTACGCTCTTTGGCAATCTTTGCTGTTCCCCTAGCATGCACTGAGATTTCTCTTTCGTTTTTTTGGTATGATTTGTTCTGAGCTAGAAATCTGAGCCAGAAACCTTTTTTATTTATATTTTTTTGGCTTCCCTCATTGCATTCCATTCTGAAAAGCAGATTTTTCTTTGATATTCCTTTTTTTTTTAATGAAATCATTATTTTTTTATTTTTTGTAGGGTTTAAGATCGGAGTTAGGACATCGGGGAAAACTGAGATTGAGATCGTTTGATCGGGTCGGAATCGGTGAAGAATGTCCCGTAGAGGGAAGAGAGGTCGGCCATCTAAGAAAAGCAAAAGCAGCAACATTGATGAGGTAGACGGAGAAGATGTTTCAGAAGATTACTGCTTCGAATGCAAAGACGGTGGAGATCTTATTCTCTGCGATTTCAAGTAATTATTTTTATTTATTTTTTTGATTTATTTCTTCCCCTTCCTTCTTCTTCTTCTTTTGGGGGGTTCTTCTGAACACCCTGTGACTCTGAGGTCTCTGTATCGTGCGTGGTCTGAGAGTGACGTTTTTTTGGCAAGAGCTTCGTCTCTGCACAGACGGCACACTGTGGGAACTCTGCTCTTGCGAACCAGTAAATGTTTGGTCGCCGAAAGTCAATTGTCGATTGACTGGTTCTCTTTCCTTGACTTTTACTTAACCTAACCCTCGACCTTTCTCTCTACACGGACGGTGCAGAGAAGGGATTTCCCTTTTGTTTCTTGCCAGGTGGATAGTTTTTGTCCACGTGTATCAGAGGTAGGTCTAGCTTTTGTGTACCCTGTCTGCTTCCTATGGAATGTCGCCACGTCGCAGAAGTTGGATAAGATAGCGAATGATTATTTGCACTGAAGTGGGAGGGTGAATATGGATGGCTTTTTTAGGTATTTGTCGTTTGTGGCTTAGGGTAATTTAGGGAATCAGAGAGTGGGGTTAGATAGTCTAGTCTCTAGTGGAATGAAGAATTGGACAAAGTGGGAAAATGAGGGGTTTGAGGAAGGGTAGTTTTGGAAGAATGAAATTCTGGTCATTCAATGCAGGTGAAGGCAGTAGTGGGGTATACACATACATGGCTTAGAAACGCTTCTTTTTGAGGCTCTTCGGTTGCTTCTCCCGTTTTGGTGAAAAGACTCTTCTCAAATTTTAATTATGAAATAATTTAGAAAGTACTGTTTGAATGTGAAGTTTTAAAATTTGTAGAACTGTGAAAGGAGAAGAGGTAGGGGATGAGATTTTAAGAGGTGAATCTCATTTCTGACTTGTTTCTATGAATTTTCCCAAAGTTCATTGATCTTTCTGAGTTATTTTTTTAAAATATTTTTTTTTTGTTGTAAATCTTGTTATATTCATTTGTGGGAATCTTTTGATACATCAAACAAAAATGGAGTTTCTGATTTTTTGTGGGCTTGACTTTTTTGTTTATGTTTTTTTTTTTTGGGAAGATAACTTTTGGTTTTGCAGACCTATTGCTTGATGATTTTCTGCTAAGTAATATGGGTTAAGGCTTTGGTTGTTTGTATTTGAGGTTGACACAGTTGACCATTTAAATGGCTTTTTTTCTTTTGAAGAAAAGGGCTTTTTGTATAGAAATTGATTGAGAATTTACTGAACTGCCTAATAAAAGCGGTTTTGTTCTTTTGCTTTATTTGCTACTATCTTTATATTTGCTTTTACAAATTACAAGAAGTATCTTGTATTGTATCGGGAGAGATAACTGAAGTTACTCTCTTGTACATGGTTGGTTATGGTCTCTTGTAATAGCCTGGTGTGGATCTTGCTTGTAAGATATGGGAATGGGCCTGAGCTTGTTGATATCCATTCAAGTTGAGGTTCAATACAACTTTGGTGAATAATATTCGATAGTGCTATGTAGTTTTGAGCAGCCTGTAATATGCAGGTATTCAAGCCTAAATTATTTTTGAAGTTCTCGGTAGCAACTGCAGTTTTTTTAATAATTATTTTATTTTTTTGTTTTTTTATGTTGTAATTTTTTGGATTGTTTTAGTCAAATGTGTCACAAGACTCTAGGGATCAACATATTATCTCAACTTAGAAAAACCCATCTTTTAATTAAATGAGGTGTAAATAAAATTTTTGAATTAAAAATGAAAGTTTTATTGAACATTTTAAATTTATTGAACTTTGTGGAATTATTTTACCGAATTTTTTTAACTTTGATTTTACATCCACTTCTCACTTTTATGGTAAATAAAAGAGAAATAATTCGTGAAAGTCTGCTGAATTTTGGAGAATTTTTAAAATCACGCTCCTACTATGTCTTGGATGTGCTATGTCCTGGTGACGTTCCTTTCTAATTTTATCTTTAAAAACTTATTTAGGCAGTTTCTCAACCAGGAGTGTTTGTGGGCTGGGTTGGGTGAGTTTAAGGGCAAACTTGCAACCCAACCCAAACAATTTAGGTTGGAAAGGTTAGATACAAACCCGACTTAAACAGTTCGGGTTTGGTTTGGGTTGGGCCTATGATGGACACAAAAATAATAATATTTGAAAATTTTCTACTACTTTGATTTACATAAATTTAGCGTTAGTAAAACTTAATGATTGTTATCTTTAAAGTTGAAATTCTCCTAGTGTGAAATCAATGGTTTTGTAAAAATAAAAAATAATTCTTATTAGTTTATGAAAATAATAGATTGTAATATTTGATATCGAATAAATATTTATATCAATTTAAATAGTTACTTTTAAGTTTGTTATTTATATATAGCAAAAACATTTCAAAAACTTATTTCATTTGATTTTAAAATCGTTTATAGTTAAAGAAGAAGAAGAAGAAGAAATAATATTAGGTTGGGTCAGTTACGTTAGGGTTTTTAAGCATTTTGCCTGCAACCCAATCCAAATATTTTAGGTTAGATATTTTAAAATTCAACCCAACCCAAATCACTAATGTGACACAATCTAAACCAATCCAAAAGGTTTGTGTTGGTTGGGTTTGGTGAGTTGGTCGGGTTGATGAACACCTGTATCCTTAACAGAACTCAGCTTAAACCTTTTGCATACTATACTTTGCTCTATGAATGATTTAGTTGATATTCATATCACGATTAGATATATCTTTTTTGATTATAACTGTCCGTGTCTTTCTCTAGCTCTATCATTACCTTAAATTGTTTATTGGTCACTGAGTGGACATCCATTAAGGATAGACTCTATTTTGTTTTATACAATGGCGTAGTATCCTATGTTAACTAGCGAAGCTCCTGAAGGGGGAAAGTCTAACATACACAAAATTGAAGCTCTTCTATTACATGAGCCCTTCCCTCTTCCCTTTCTTGCCTTCCACTCTTTTGGCATGGAATCCCTAAATGAGGATTTCAGGCAGTCCATGATTAGAGCGGGTTTTAGGGAGAGGCTTCTCCCTATATAGTTCGATGATTGATTAGTTTAACAAAAAAAGGAAAGTCCAAAGCTAGCACAACCTATCTTAGTTGATATTGCGTCTAATGTTTTTTGTTGGATATGCCTAAACCACTTTAATTTGTTATATCTCATATAATATTTCTTTGAAGTTATACTTCCTGTTTCTATAATTTGCATTCTATAGCATAAATTTCTATATTCAAGTGCATCTTGATGAATGTGCCTAGTCACAAGAATTGAGGAAGCCAGTATAAGGTGGGGCTAGGTACATCACTTGACATTAATGAAATGTGAGTGAATCACTTTATAATAATGTTTTCAAGGTCATAGGCATTTTGGGAGAAAATTCTTAAGTGCAGATTGTTCACTATTAGACAGAAAAGTGGATGGTTACTTAAATCTTTGAAAATGTTAAGGTGATCTCCTTAATTTGAAAAAAAGCTTTAAGAGCAAAAGCTCCCTTTTACTAGTAAACCCTTTGAACCTTTTTCTCCTTAAGCCTATTCTTTTCATTTTCTTTGACCCTAAAAGCCTTTGAAAATTGGTCTTTGCTATATAACAATTTTATTTATTTGATGCAAAGGAATCCAATTTCGTCAAATCTCTTGAACAATGTCAACTGTAACATGAATCGATGTTGTGTTGACATCTAATTTTATTTTTATTTTTATTTTTTATGATCATCTAATTTTGCTTGGTGAAAAAAAAAAAATCTTAGGTTGAGTTATGTTAAATATATTGCTTATGCTGAATGCATTATATCCATGTATTTGTGAAACAACGTTGTCAGGTCTTTTTTGTTTTTTTTTATTAATAAAATTATTGCTTAGTTTGAACACGTAATCTCCATGTATTTGAGAAACAACTTTGTTGGGTTATGTTAAATACATATTGAATAAATAGTAAAGATATCCATGTATTCGGTAGTTCACTTTTATTGACTTCATTATTACATATTATGGTGGCTAAGAAAACTTAGGAATTACAAGAATACTCTATTCGACATAGAAAAACATTTCCCAACTATACAAGAAAAAAAAATCAGAGAATAACTATGAATTAATTAAGATTATTAGTCCAATAAAGCCATATGACTGAATTGTTTTGTATTTGCTCTAAGGTGCTTCACCTTGTGTCTTAAAGTGTGTTTGTGTGGGTGAGTACATGCTTTCATACATTGCATGCTTACTTGTAATGACTTGATTGATTTGAAAATGTGATTCTGAAAAATATAGATATATAGCTTATCTGGGATTAAAACGTTATTCAAATTTGCATTAAAAACAGTAGGAAATTCCTTCCCAATTTATTTGTTCAATGTCTCTTTTGGAGCTTGGTCTACTCTTATCATTCTATGTATTTGGCCTCAATGGATCTAAGTTTTTTCTTGTCAGAATTATCTATGTTATTCTTCTTTACCTATTTTGCCCACAGTAGTTCAATCTTCAATTGAGAAAGAAATTATTGTTTTCTTCAAAGGCATTAAAGTCAGTATCTTCGATGCTTCTCATGTCTATGCTTGTTTTTGGTTTCAGGGGCTGTAATAAAGCATATCATCCAGAGTGTGTTGGAAAGGAACCGACTACATCAGAAGCTGGAGAGCAGTGGAATTGTGGTAAGTCAATTACTCCCCTTTCAGCAAGCTGCATTTGAAAGATTGTCAGACATATTTGTACCCTTTTTTTTTGTCTTTCTGGTAAATGCCTGATATGTAGTACACATGGGATACACTGAGAGGTTTATGAGATCTTGCACTGAAATTGTGAGACTTATCAGTATCCTTCACATGCTGGCCTTATCTTTTGTTGACTGATAATAGAAGAGTTGAAATGGCCTTAGCTATAATTAGGGTTGGTTCTTTGGCATTATTTAACACTCCCCTAAAGTAATAATCATAGATAGTTGTGCTTTATTACGTCCGTTTTTACAAGTTTAAGATCACTTCACAGACAAATAGTTCTATGCTATATGATTTCATAATGACAACAATTTGTTTGATAGGTTGGCATTACTGCTTCATTTGCAAAAGGAGCTCAAAGTATCGTTGCCATTGCTGCACTAAGGCTGTATGCAAACCGTGCATTAGAGTTGCCAATTTTGTACCTGTTAATGAGATTAAGGGTTTCTGCAATAACTGCCTGAAGCTTGCTCTTCTTGTGGAAGAAAATTTGGATGTTGATTCAGATGGGGTATGATTATTACTTTGTGAAGATCTTTCATTGTGTTCTATTGCCTGCTCTGGGCCTATGTATGACAAATTCCATTTTCAAAGTGTGAAACCATATACTTATTTGGTTATATTGTCTTCTTGGATTTGGAAGTTAAATTTCTTGTCTTGCATGTCTTTTTTTTTATTGGAAGGAACAACTGAGTTTTATTAAAATCAACCAAAGCATAATACAGCCGCTTAATAATCACTAACCATACTCAAAACCAAAGGATAAATCATTATAAAAAAAACTCCTATCTTTTGAACACGATCCTGTAAGTCATGAATGCACCCACTCAATTAAAAAACCAATCCAAAATGGACAGGCCTTGTATAATCTTGGCTGCATTACAAACGACCATATTGAACTTCCTGTGGCATTTTTCTTGTCATTTCTTGTTAAACTCATTTTTCCTTTCAATTCGCACTCATCTTAATTTATAAGTACTGGTCAGATTTAAACCTTTCAATCTATTTTCTTGTATTTGCTGGCTGAGGTTGTTACAAGAATGTTCAGTATTGTTGCTTGCTTTGCATGTCTAAATTATGCAAGACATCCGATCCATTGTGTGTAAGCAATGAATGTCCTTGTGTCTCTAATGCATTACTACTGTGGATGTCTAAATGATTGATGATTCCATTAAGTATTTGAAAAAAAAATCAGATGATATAGTAGAAACTATGAATAGATTATTTCAGACAGAATAAGTATTCTCATTTTGATTTGTGATGCAGTCTTGTGGAAGCAAGGTTCTATTTGGTTGTTTCTTTCTTGTCTCAATTTGATATTGTTTGTGGTTGTCACAGGGAAAGGTAGATTTTGAGGACAGAGATACTTTTGAATTCTTGTTTAAGGATTACTGGGAAATACTGAAAGTAAAAGAAGGATTAAATTTAGAAATTCTCAGAAACGCAAATATTCAATTGAAAAAGGTTGAATCAGATAAGCTCCTTGAACGTGAAGAAGAAGATAACGATTTTAGTGATGAAATGGATGATAATATAGAAAGTGAAATTACATTAATTAAGGATTTAGATCATGATCTTTTCCACATGAACAAAATTAGAAGAAAGTTAAAAGCAAAGAAAAGAGAGTTCCTTGGGTGGGCATCTAGGAACCTTGTAGAATTTCTATCGTCCATTGGGAAGGACACAAGTAAGGCTTTGTCCCAGTATGAAGTCCATGACATCATCAAAGCATACGTCCATGAAAATAAGCTCTTGCATCCAGAGAAAAAGAAGAAGGTTGTGTGCGATGAAAAGCTTCATAGGTTTTTTGGGAGGAAAGCAGTGAACCGTAATAAAATCTTTGATTTGCTGGAGCCACATTTTGCTGAAAACCAAGAACAATCAGATGAGTCTAGCAATGACTCAGAAGAAGAGGACGATGAGACCTTGAAGTCTGGGAAAAAGAAAAGGATTGGGCTGGATGGCAAAGCTTACAAAGTTGCAAAGGTTTTTGAAACTCCGCAAAGTCATTTTGCTGCTATAACAACCAAAAATATCAAGCTGGTATATTTAAAAAAAAGCCTGGTTGAGGACCTTGTGAAGGACCCTGAGACCTTTAATGACAAAGTGATAGGTAGCTTTGTCAGAGTAAAGCCTGATCCAAATGACTACTACCAAAGAAATGTTTATCAGCTTGGGCAAGTTACAGGTAGTCTCTTTGCTTGATCTTTTATGCTATTTTCTTTTGTCCCTTTCACCTGTTCTTGAGTTTCACAAGTTTGAAAAGTAAATCAAAAACATTACTTGACTACGTGACAAGGCCACTGCTTTTAGAATCAAATCTATTTTAGACGTTTCTGTATGTACCTGAAAAAGGCACCTTTGTTTTTACGTTCATCTATTACTATTAGGAATAACCTTCTGATATTTGGGGCATCCTTTATTTTAGGATGCTAAAAATTTGTTGCAGTGCTGTCCTCACATTATTATTATTATTATTTTTACTTTTTTTATTGCCCCATCCTAGAGTATTCCCTTTTTATTTGATTTTTCTGCTTTTTATGGTTTGATGCCTATGTGGTGTTTCTCAGGGGTGAAGAAACTAACTGGGATGGATGAGAGTGGGAAGGATGTTTCCTTACAAGTTCTCAATGTGAAGAAAGATGTTCCCATTTCTTTGTTATCCGATAATGATTTCACTGAGGTAATAATTTATTTAAATATTCAACCATTCTATATATACTTGTTAAATGGAAAAAGCTGGCCAGTTGCATATTCATCATTTAGAATTGGATTCTTTTCTTGGATCAACTGGTAATAACTCTAATTCGAATCAATAGATTTCTCGTAAACTCATTGTTTAAAATTTCACGTATAAAACTAATTATCTAAATTTTCTGTGGATAAGAGTATCCAATATTTTAACATGTCATTCAAACGTCCAAACACATTTTATTTATATGTTACATCCTTAAAATTGATTTGCTAACCCCTTGTAATTTATCATTCAGATGTGGTTACAACCAATTGTTCTGACTGACTGATATGCAAACTCAATTGAGATGACATTTTCCCCAAAGGAATTCGTCACTTGGCAGTTAGCATTGTTTTCAGTCAACTCAAATTTGGTGACTTGTAATTGTAAACATGTGTTCAACAAACTACAAACCTATTACAAAATGAGACACATACTTGTTATTGTTGCCCATGGACTTGCAAAAATATGGACACAAACTGAAGTCATAAATATGATATATAGAGGAGTGAGCTGTCTGGCCGTTGGATGATTAACTGTTATCAGTAGAAATTGTGAAATGCTTATGGCCAAGTTGATTTTTTTAATACTTTCAAATTAGACTGCATGTCTAGGGCATGATGTTACATACCTAATTGGCTGTTGATTTGTGAGCATACCTGTATAAACTAGTTATATGTGTCCTATCCTGCTCAGGAAGAGTGTGAAGACTTGAGAAAGAAAATGAAAGAAGGCCTTCTTAAGAAGCTCACTATTGTAAGCCGTATTACTCATGCATTGTTTTTTCCAAGCTATTTCGATGCTTTTCTGTTATCTCTTAGCTTTTACTGCTGAAACTACTTGTCCATGTAACTTGATAAGATTTCTTTATGTATTGAATGAGCAGGTGGAGCTTGAAGAGAAGGCCAAAAGTTTACATCAAGACATAATTAAACATGTAAAATTTTTGATCTCTTGTAGATATCAATAATTATAACCAATCCATCACACATGCTTCTTTTCATACTACAACATCTTTTAGTAGTCTCATGCTTCGTTTTCCTGCCAGGTTGTGCTCACTTTATGATTTACATTCCACAAACCCTGCCCTTCTTTGATATGACTGATTGGGTGGGTGTTACAGCACCCGAGGCTCTAGCAATTTAAGGGTTGGAAGAGGCTTTCAAATTTGAATTCGTGACCATTAGGTCCTTTTGCTATAATACCAGATTCTCAAGTAATTTTTTTTAGCAATTTCAATTCAAACAGCTGAGTAGTTGCTTGTCCCTCAATAGATGTATGACCTATTTTACCTCCCCATGGAAAGCACAATACGGAGTGTTATCAGAAAGCAGTGAACCCCACATGTGCATTATTTTTAATGAATATCTTGTTTCTGGATGGTTTGCCCTTGTATGGTTTCAAAAAATAGACTCAAGTTTTTGAATGTGAATATTTGTTCGCTTAACTTATTTACCTTTGGTTCCCTATAATATATCAATTGTTGTTTGCAGTGGATTGAAGCAGAGCTCGCCCTTTTGAAAAAGTTAATTGATCGAGCAAATGAGAAGGGATGGCGAAGAGAATATCCTTTGCCTTAAATTAGGAAGGAAAATGTGCTGGTAATGGAGTTCCACTATGTAAATAAAATCCTATATTTCAAGTTTGGTTTTTCAGAATTTTCAAAGTTTTAGAATGTTTTGTACTAGACACAACCGCATTCCTTGTGTTATATTTAGCATCTTAAACAATGTGAAATTGATCTTCATTGTCTGTGGAGGGCCTAGACCAGGGACGTTCTGTCTTCACTTGGATTACCTGAAAAAAATTTTGTTCTTGCAAGAGAATGGGATAATGAATTTCAGATTGATCTCAATATTTGGATTTTTTATTAATTGACCATAAGTGTGGTATAAAGCTGCAGTATAAACTCCACTGAATGGGAATAGGGCCATGGAGATTATATTTACAGCATTATATGACATCCATTCCCAAGAAGGGCCTAGACCACGGAGGTTCTTTTTTTCACTTGGATTACATGAAAAAAAATTGTTTATGCAAGAGAATGGGATAATGAATTTCAGATTGATCTCAAATTGTGGATATTTTATTAATTGACTGTAGGTGTGGCATAAAGCTGCAGTATAAACTCTGCGGAATGGGAATAGGGCCATGGAGATTATATTTATAGCATTATATCACATCCATTCCCAAGAGGGAACTGGTACCTTGGCAAATCATATCATATGATCCATTCCTAATAATGTCTAGGTCTAATTTGATGAATCATGGGGCTATTTTTAGATAACTTATTTTTACCCAATGGCTTTATCAATCTATTTTGCGTACTTGACTACTCACATGAATTTTTATTTGTTGTATTGATTCTATCTTCTGTTGAGTAATTATTGATTCAAATTAGTAGACATGATGATATGCCTCTCCATGATTTCTAAGACCGCTGAGCGCAACATTTTCAAACTTAATCCCTTAACCTTTTCTGAGATGCTACCCTGTTTGAGTACTTGGAAAGAAGGCGATTGCTTCAGACACCACAAGAGCGTACACGTTTGTTAGAAGAAGTTCCTAGAGTGATTCCCGAGGAAGTGGAAGTTGATTTCACCTCAGCAGATTCACCTAAAGATGAAAAATCAGAAGACGAATTGCCAAACTCAATCTTTGACAGCAAATTTGAGACCCTTCATGGCTTAGAAGAGAAGAAGCTCTCATCTAAATATGTTCTCAAACCAGATACTGCAGGTTAAAAAATGCTAGCTTATATTTGGTTTAGGCTTTTATTTTTATTTATTTCTATCTTTTTTGATACTCAACTCCCTGATTTCTGTTCTTGTGATATCTCTCTCTCTCTATCTCTCTCTCTCTCTCTCTCTCTCTCTTTTCATCAGTAGTTTTAAAAGTATCTTTTCCATGTTAACAAATTTGTGGAAAAGAGTTATTTGATTAGATCACTAGAACAATATTTTAAAATTAAAAATCAACAAGAAGGCTTATAAAGATAATTTTGGAAGAATATTAAAAGTGACTTCACTGAATTTTCAACTTTTGCCTGTATATATATTGTAAATCTTTTGTGCATCCCATTTTATGCAGTGCATGAAGCAATAGACATGCCAACTTGCTTAACATTTTTGGGTGGTTAGAATTGAACCGCTTCTTACTTTGATGCCTTTAAGCACTATGCGAAGCAGGTGACTTGTTTGTTATGAGATCCGCCATTTGGCTAACATAGATGAATGTTGCAGTAATATGCATCATAATGTGTGTGTGTGTGTGTGTGTGCAACTATCCTTAAAGAGCTATTGGTCAATGCCTTTGCTTACAAATTTTGTCAGGCCTATCTTGGACTGAGGATGGCAATGGTGAACAGCTCAGTGGAAAAAAAGCTGCAAGATCCAATGAAAAAGAAGCAGAAGGTTAATACCTGTTTTATATTTTGCTTGGGGTTTATATCTTCTATAGTTGTAAAGTTGCTATTCAAGACATGATTTATTTACTTTGTGATGCATCAGGAATTGTGTCTTCCTCTGCAGAACAGGAAAACAAGGGTACATTCGATCTCCATTATTTATGGGCAAAACATAAATTGCTATCATGACTGTCCATTACTGACCACCTTCACGATTTATACTTCTGTCTTTGCAGAACAACAAAAACAGATGCATTTAGAAGTGGGCAGCACTAAGAATGACCTTGATGGAGGTGTTGGGCTAAAGAGCTCCATAATTGAGTTAATTGATTTAGACGATGACAAAGACAATGACGAAGGTCCGGATAGTATGGGATTTGGAGATCCAGGAAGTAAAGTATGGCATTATGTTGATCCTTCCGGTGAAATACAAGGTCCTTTCAAGATGACAATGCTAAAGAAATGGTACGAAGATAACTATTTCAAGCCCGATTTCAAGGTTTGGAAGACTGGGCAGAATGCAGAAGAAGCTATCTTACTAGTTGATGCACTTGCCCAGATGTTCCCGAGGAACAGGAGGCGGCTGCGCAAGCATAATTAGCAGGAAGTTGTTTGGTGATAATTTGCAATGTTATTACCTCCATGAAATATCATTGTTGTAAATGGGTGCGGGGAAAATGATTTTGATAGAGGAATATACACAAATTATGCCTGAATGGTTTTTGTACAAAAAAAAAAAGAAAAAAGTGGGAGAAGACAAGTTTATTTGATTTAGATTATTAGTGGATGGTGATTATTAGGGCAGCAATCAAATTTTAGTTGATTGGAAGGGTAGATGAAGTGAAGG
Source organism: Tinospora cordifolia (assembly GCA_030144865.1). Lineage (NCBI taxonomy): Eukaryota > Viridiplantae > Streptophyta > Magnoliopsida > Ranunculales > Menispermaceae > Tinospora > Tinospora cordifolia. Next base: position 7,233 of record JAJIYU010004321.1, on the reverse strand, counting down.
TTTTATGATTTCAGCAATTTTTCACATATACTTGGGATTTAACTTAATCCATTTTAAGAATTTCATTTCTCCTTATATCTTGGCTTTTAACTCTCCATGGCCTATTTATTATCTCTGGATGTGCTGCAAACTAATTGAATGCTGCTTCTGGGTTGGTTTGACAGTGTTCTCATTTCAAGCAATGCAGCATCTATGATTTTATGTGAGATTTGCTCTCTGTTTGAGTTTATTAGATGACTCAAACTGGTGAAGATTAGTAAATGAATTAGTAATGAATTGCTGAGTAATTACCTTATTCACTATCTAAATCCTAGTGGATGCACTTGATTTAAATTGAACTCTAAATATACTTACTTTCTCAAATTTTGAGATGATACGATTAGCAACAATTTGTGAAAGCATCCGCTGCCTCATGATTACATGCTGGTGTGTAATTAGGGCATCTACAATAATTCAAATTTTATCTCATTGTCAAATCGTCTTTTTATTATATTCACTATTTATTACACATTTTTTTAATTACAAATTATATTTTCAAAGGTGTAATGAATGAGACTTACAACCAAACCAAAAATCTATCATAATGTGTCATTTTACATGTCCTTAGAGACAATTTAATAGTATATCTCATACATTTAAAATGTCACTGGAACATTTGTTCATTGCTAAGAGTATCTTTGATGCGATTATATGTTGAAGATATAAAGATGACATAACATAAGGATGTTTGTGATATTTTTGATAGATAACAGTCTTTAAAAGAGAAAGATGTACATTTTGCTTTTTAAAGAAAAAAAAATTTATTAATTTTTAGTTTTTTGTTATAAAGTGTTAGGTAGAATAGATATATGTAGGATTGAACTTTTTTTTTTTTTGAGTGATTTACGTTTCTGCATGGGAGATAATAGAATAGTCGTTCAAATTAATTAATATAATCATTTTAGCTTTGATTCAAATTAATTACTGTATCAAAGCCCAAAACAACCATTCTTAATCATAGAACTGGTTGTCCACGTGGTGCTGAAATGGCACAAGGAGTTGTTTAGGTAACTACGTACCTGTAGATAAATAGAAGGAAAGAAACGACTTAAAACCAACGGAACCTTTCGATTTTAAGTCTCAAGAAGCCCCAATTCTTTTTCCTGAACTCTTGATTCAAGTTCCAATTTTTCTGAAATCTCACATCTCAAAACATGTCGATCTTCAAAACCCTTGTTGGTTTTTCTCTAATAACATGGATTTCAATCTCATCATCATCACCTGACTCTCCTCCATCTGCTTACGAAATGCTCGAGAAATTCAATTTCCCAAAAGGGATTCTTCCAGTTGGTGTAAAAGGGTACAATCTAAATGAAGATGGAAGATTCGAAGTGTTTCTTAATGGCGATTGCGAGTTCGAGATCGAAGAAGGAGGGTACACTTTGTATTACAATAAGAAGATCACTGGAAAAGTTGGGTTTGGATCTCTGACGGAACTGCATGGTGTTAAGGTTAAGGTTTTGTTCGTGTGGATTGGAATTACAGAAGTGAGGAACAGAGGAGAAAATGAATTGGAGTTCTATGTTGGAATGTTCTCGGCTTCGTTTCCTGTTGCGAATTTTGAAGAGAGCCCAGAGTGTGATTGTGGAAGGAATCGTGTTGAGATGGTTTCAGATTCTTGAAGCGAAAGGATACTTGAATTTTCTTCTTTCTCTTTTCGTTTCATTTTTTTTTAATTTGATAATAAATTATTGTTATTTTTTGCACTTGAATGCTTAAAAAAATTTGCAACTTGATATGATTGAATAGACAAAGATGATATTCTCAATCTTATAGCACTGGTGATTTGATTTGAACTTCAGTTTAGTCTCAGAAGAATCAGATTCAGAGCTGATCATAAATATAGTGTTGTGTGTTTCGAGATTCTGAAAGCAGTTGGAGCTCCCACCACTTTAAGATACTTGCTTTTCCTGGGAAACTCACAGAGATTAATGCTACGTGAAGCTTATTTTTAATATGGCACAAGCTGAATTTAAGCACTCCTATTGCCCCTATTTGTTGAGCGTTTGGGACCCAACTACCAATGCAATCTCAACCAGGGTCTTTTTTTGTCTGATCACTGGATTTCTCAGGTAACAAGATAATAATTTGTTGTGATTATAAAAGACCATTATGCAGCACTATATCAGTGACTGACGCTTCAAGCTATTCAGCTGGAGTTTATAAGACTTGGGAGACCTAACAAGTCCACAAAACCCAAAGATAAGGAAGCAACTGCAGAAACTTGGGAGATATAATATCTACCAACATTTTTAAAATTTCATCATCGAGCTTCTCATAAAAGATTGAAAAGCAGATCAAACATCGACACAAGTAACAGATGATTATAATTGGCATATACTATGGATTTATATTTTATGAAAAAAAAAAAAAAAACACCTTTCAGGCATGGAACCGTTCTCTATGACTAATGCTTCTCGGATCAGTCCATGCTCCATCTTCCACCTTTTTACAACACCTAACACATATCTTCCTGATACAATTTCCTTTCAATCTCATTCAAAACTGTGCATTAGCGACACAGAAATGTTGCCTCCTTGACCATCTCGGTGTGAAGCATTCAACTTGAAGTACATGTATATGGTTGCATAGATTAGATCAATGTGACTTGTGAACGACCAGGTCTCAAGAAGCTTGTGTTGAAACGGGCTGCTCTCTTACGCGAGAAAGAAGGATGGAAACTTGCTCAGTGACCATATCCAACCGTTCCTTCGACTTGGATGATTCAGAAATAAGAGTTAGAACCATGGACTGCAACATTTGAACCCGTTCTGCAAGATCATTTGAGTTGGCCTGTGAGGGTTTTGTGGGAGACGTGTTGATTCTGCGCCAACGAATTGGGAGATAGCGGTCCGGAATCTGAAAGCAATTCATTGTGGAGAGGACGCGAAGGGCGTGCCGGCAAAGAATCCCTGAGAACTCAAATTGGTGGCAACTGCAGTTTATGATGCCTTCCTGTGGAACCCAGATCACTTTCCGGCCTCCTTCCATTTTTGTGTGGTGTCTCACATGGAAGCATCCATCGTCTAGCTGAAGCGAGGCGTAATGGGCAGCTAAGACAAGTTCTTCTTGAAGTTTGCAGAAGGCAAAAGGGGTGAGAACTGTGGCAGCATGGGATTCCATGGGAGCTCCTGTTTTCAAGCAAATGTTTTGAAGATTCTGCTGCATTGTTTGTTGCTCTCCAGCTTGGTCCTTGAAATCCACGGCCACAGCAACCTGCGCACAATCAAGTTAATGATTCGGAAAGGACCACTATAGTAGAAAAGTAAACCCAAGCAAACTAAACCATATATTCTTGTACTTGTGCATGTCTGTTCCTCATGTGTGTAAGAGAGACAAGAGAAAGAGATACATATATAGGTATACACACTTGTTCAACAAAGTGGGCAAGACGGGTCTGTGCACTTAAAAACCGTTGGATAAAAGCGTTGATTGATTTTGATTGGTTAGCAGTAGTCATCCCTGCAAAAAAATGGCTTCTCAAGTATGGCAATGCCCAAAGTGTCCGCAGGGCAAATAAATTGGCAATATGTCTATTGGTATGAAGCCCGAAGGAATGAATCATGTCCCTCCAGCCCAGTTCAAAATCATCAATTGTCTCCATATTATAGAGCTTATAGAATTCATTCTTCCATTCATTGTAACGCTCTCCAAGAACTGCATTAAACCAAGAAGGGAATTTTGCCACAATAAGCCAAATGCAAAGTGCATGTTTTGTTCTCGGCATTTCCATGGTTATTGCCTCTTTGAGACATGAATTTTGGTCGGTCAGGATCGATTGTGGAGCCTTCCCATTCATGAACCCTAAGAATGCCTGTCATTCAGTATACAAACATAACCCATTTAAGTTTGCCAGAATATGTAGCAAAGTTCTTTAACAATATAATCAATGATCCAAGGACTACTACAATCAATAGAACCCTTTCATCTACTTTGCAGCAGGAAGCATGTGGCTAAATACCAACTTACCAATTTGATTTGAACCATTCTAATGCATAGACCAAATAAAAATCATTCATCGGTAAGTTGGAGTACCACATGCACTTCTCAACTTCAAGATTACTCATGCCAATGAAGGATACTTGGGAGATTTATACGTAGATTTCTGCATTTCTTACCTTCAGTGCCCATGAAAATGACCTCATATTTTCCTCGCGGAGGAGCACACAACCAAAGAAGCAAGGCATTCCATAATTGTTCATTCCAACCCAAATTCCAAGAGGCATGTCAAACGCAGTCAAGCGATGTGTTGTGTCGAACACCACTGCATCGCCAAAGATCTCATATGATTGAACTGAGGATGCATAAGACCACGCAATGTTCTCCAGTCGGTTGTTAACATCAATCGTGTACTCATACTTAAAATTGGGATCTTTATCCTTAATATTTTTACACATTCTTAGCAGGTCAATAGTATCATCTTCCTGATCAACTTTTCTGAACGTTTGGAGCAGATTCCTCACATCTTTCTCTGTGAATGGCAAGAATCCAGGCTCCACACACTTCTCAAGCTCCATGAGCCTCATCATCTGCTGCACGGAGATGCCAGTCTTTGCAAACATGAAAATGCGATTCTTGTCAGCCTCAGATATGGTTCGATAAGCAGGTAGAAACCGAACTTGGTTTGGTTCCAAAAGTTCGTGATTGTGGTGATTACCAAAGCCTGTAACACGCCATTCCGGGACCCCTAATTCTGTGGTCTTGCTGATACGTAGATATGCTTGGCAACCACACCGCGAAGACTTACGGTTTCTCTGAGGTTTGCTCTCATTAAGAGCCTTGACAGGGGTGTTACCAGCACGGTGACAAACAAAATACCTTCTTGTTAGCCCTTTGCCTACCCCGTCCTTTCCTTCTGTTCGATGACGACGGATTGAGAAACCACACCTTTTTGCAAACTCACTGTAGTATTCATATGCAGCATCATGAGTAGCAAATCTTTGGCCAATGTAGGGAACTGCATCATTGGGGGTCTCTAGTGAGAGTTTGATGGTTTCATGGGATTCCTCAGTGCTGCTGGTATCATCTAAAGAAAAAGATCTTTGGTCTGAGGGATCATCATAGGCCTCAAGCATTTGTCTTGCTTCGGACATAGTTTCTTTGCTTCATAAAAGATTCTAGAGGTTAAATGCCAGACTCTGCCGAGAAACTTTTTGATATCAACAATTCATTTGTAACTTAATATCTCAAGGCTGAAAGAGAATGATATAACACAAGGGAATGGGAAAGCACATTGAATCACTTTCAAATGACTTAAATGCAGTTCTATTTAACTGGAATGTACCATCTGAACTCACTGTTGCTTTCAGCATTGGAGTCCCACTTCATTGACTTGAGCAACTCAGGCAACCAATAATCTACTCAACGATAGAGACCAAAAAAAGTTAAAAATTGTGATGTATCCAAATAATGGCAATAATAAGACTAGGAAAGTTAAGCTTTTGACTATTCATGCCTTCATGTATTGATAATAACCAAAACACTTGCAACTTTTATTTAATAAAAATTTCAAAAAAAAAAAAAAGCAAAATATGAGAAAAAGTAAAGCAAACATTTGATGTAAACATCATGCCTTAAAATTCTCAAAGAGGGAATTCTAGTAATGAACTAAAAGAAAGGCTTTTCTTCATTGCAACCTAGAGGTCAGAGATTTTTGCCAGGAAGGAAAACAGTCAATCCAATATAAAGATAAGGTTCTACGCATTGTTCATCCCCAAACCCCACAATGCCAACCCATTTTACAAAAGATCAAAACACACATGCCCATATCATTAAATCCGCCGCACCATGATACAAGTGGATTCATCTCATCATAGAAGAAACTTTCATTTGCTCAAGCCACATTTTGTTGATAACAATGCATGCGTTACACCAAGCATTGCCTAATCTTAGACATTTAGTCCTCAATTCATATTACGTAGAATTTGAACTAAGAATCTCCGGCTCATGAGGAAAGTTCCCATCCATTAAGCTAAACCCAAGTTGTCCAATGCACGCCTTTTTCCAATAAAACAAGAACACAACAAGTACTTATAGGTGCTCTCCACACACACACACACACACAAATAAAAATAAAAATAAAAAATTCAAACGAAGTTCAATCCATTTATCTACCGTCCTTATTTTATTAGAAAATGTAGAACTATGCCCACTATTCATAACCCAGCAATAATCCCTCACATGATTCCTCTCTTGAAAAAAATCAATATCATGAAGAATTCCAACTATATAAAGAGCTGTTTTACAACGTACTAAGCTCCGACTTCTCTCTTCTCAATCTTCCACAACAAAAGCTTCAAATCATTATAAATATAAAGACGACCTTACATTAGATAAAAGAACACAAATGGGTTTCATTTAACATTCATGGATTCGATTCGTTCAGAGCATACAAATAGGCCAATTTTTCCCTACTGTAATTATTTTTATGATATATATACATATTTTTTAAAAGTTTCTGCAAAAGAATCAAATTACCAGACAGAAGAAGAAGATAAGAGATTCAGATTGATTGAAATAATACCTTTGGAGATCCATGGCGTTGGCAACAGAAATAACAGGAAATTTAATAAAAATTATTTATTTCTTTTTTTTTTTTAATGAGGGCGATGAGAGTTTTTTTTTTTTTTTTTTCGTTTTTTTTTTCCTGCGGAGGAACCCTAACTTGCGCAGGGATGCGACGAGAGCCCTTTTATCTTATAGGCGCACCCTCGTTATCCGGCGCCTTGTTTTTGTCGTTACGGTTAATTGCCTTTTTTTTTCGCGGCGACAGTCCGGGCTTGCTGCTCTGCAATCTTGTCGAACAGTTTCCAAAATATAAGTGAAGTTTTTGTAAAATAATACAAACAAATGAATTTCTTACTTTTTCCAAAATATTATACAAGTGTTGAATAATTTGCAAGACATCATGGACGTTTCGTTTTTTTTTTTTGGTTAAATAAAATAATATAATAATACAAATTATTGTTAAAATAGATAGGCGTATCATTTCTTACTTTATTAATATTAAAATATTTACCCTAATCATATCCTAATTAATGTATGTCTTAGTATTTTAATCTTTTTCCAATTATTTTATAAAAGTTTTAATTTCATTTAATTAAATACAAATAGTTACTTTCTTGTAATTTATTTTGGTTAAAGCTTGTAAAGATTCAAATGACGGAGGAATGGGTATACTAGCATTAAAAAAAA
>JAJIYU010004320.1:0-24499 GCA_030144865.1 Tinospora cordifolia | reverse complement strand
ATAACCTGTGTCATCTAACCAGTGAGCAGAATTTTTTGCCAATTTCCTGAAGAAAATTATTTTGCAGTTGCAAGCTTATTCAGCAAAGAAACCATCTAAGAGAAGAAAGTGAAATATAAAAAAACCTTTTTTTTTTTTCTCCTTTTTCTTTTCATATTTTTGTATCGTTTGCTGGTGAGTAACATAACAAAATTTTGTTTTTATAAACAACATGTGTGATGCCCCTGCTGTACCACAAGAACTAGAGACTCGTTACTCAGCTAATGAGTAGCATCAAAATGGGCATTTTTCATTTTGAAATACCCAGAAAGCTAAAACTGAGATGAGAAATACGAGAATTGCCCCAAGAAAAAACCTAGAGTCAAGCTGCCATATGTCTATTGTCCTTACAGTCTCAAGGTCCGATGTCTCCAAAACTACACTATCCTTAGTAGCAGGCTCCACTTCATTCTCAGAACCAAACGCATCTTTTGACAAAACTTTCTCCTGAAAAAGGAATTACAAAAAAAAAAAAAAGGAAAAATATAAGAAAAAAGAGAAAAAAAAAGTCAGATACGATCTATAGCAATATCATGTGACACTCTGAAAGTACAAAAGAAAGCAAACTTAGAGTACTTAGAACTATCAGGTTGAGCTTCAGATTTTCTGGACAGTATATCCAATATAGAGTTCTTACTCTAAACAACAATGATTCAACTCTGGGATTCTCATCCATTAGGTGTGTCTTTGTCAACTCTGGGATTCTCATCCATTAGGTGATTCCTTGATAGGAATCAGCTCCGTCAACTGCCAATACTCAAATAACCAGATGTACACCATTTGTTCAGAAACCCAAATCAAAGCAGTGGATAATCTATAATAGAGCATTCACATGCTGACTTCAGGGTCAGAATATTTACCCCTCCACCTTCTTTTTGGGGCAAAAAGCTAATTTTACAACATCATAACTTCAAGTTCCAAGTCATTAAGTAAGGCAAATGATGAACTAAGTGAAATTGGCAAAGATTTTTGTTCAAATTGTTGGGAGTTTTGATCAGCATCCATCCATTCAGCAACCAAAAGTTTCATACGAAGTTCCAAAAGCAACAAAAGTGTGAGTCTAGCGGTCCACAAAGATAACTTGCTGATGTCTTTTGCTCTTTATACATTCTCTACAAGTTATTCTCATCTTAGAATCACTGAGAACATTTGAAGATCAATTGTAACCATCTCTTACAGACAATGGGTCATTAGCAGCAAGGGAGGCCACCTAAAACCTCAAAATTATCCAAATTTCTCCAAAGTTTCATTTTACATCTATGGCTTTTTATCACTGAATTACAAATTCAGGGTCGATAGATAAATAAAAAGAGTCCCTAAAAGTTTCTCAAACCAAAAACAAAATAAAAAAATCAACCCATGTTCAGCAAAAACTAACTATAGTGATTAATTCACATAATTAGAACATTCTATTCATATTTTTCTTTTAAAATGAGTTGTCAAAAAAATTGATGCAAAAATCAATGTCCATGTAAGAAGTTGCTAAAGGTGAAAATTTGATTTTGAAGATTCAAAACTTGCCACCTATGTATAGACAGTTCAACAAATGGAGCTTAGAATCAAATATCAAGGAAGGAAATTCAAATCTAAATACAAGAATTGCTTAAAGCGCTATAGGATCAATTGTCAAGAGGGTGTCACATTGCACAAAAACAAATAAGGACTAGTCCTGATACCTAAACAGTCAGCATTAAGCACTCCACAGCCTCAAGTTCTATACCAGGAAGTCTAGGAGTGATCAAACTTTATCTGTTATTTTAGTTCGAAAAGTTTTAAGCCAATTCCAAACTCATTCATATCTAATTAAATTCTCTTTGAAAAAGGAGCAACCTTATTTTAATAATAAGAACAAATATGAGGTCCATTGGTTCAAAATCCAATTAGTTAGTAAATCACATGTGATTTTGACATAAACGCTAAACTTAGTACATCCCACCATGCAATCCTGACAGCTAATAACAACTATACATATCATATGATACCACAATCTTACCAATAAGGCAATAACTAAGTTATGCATGTGTACGTGCACATTTTTTTTTTGTTTTTCTTTTTTTTTTTTTTTTTTTTTTTTTTTTTTTTTTTTTTTTTTTTTTTTTTTTTTTTTTTTTTTTTTTTTTTTTTGGTTTCTAGTGAGGGGGCCGGGGAGGGTGCACTTTTTTTAGAAGATTTTTTGGAACTTACTATTCTCAATTCTCATCATGATTGTATACTTTTTTTATAATATATGTGATTAAGCTTCAATCTCACATTTGTATACTTCAAGGAACATCATCTAATAGAAATCGAAGTCCAAATAGATTTCATTTTATTATAAAAGTTATTCCAACTTTTGATCTACTTTGCAAAATATTTATTTTATTCATATGATAAAAATGGTGACATTTGTGACCATAAGCACAAGGAGCACATATATAAGATTCTTGACTCGTTCTCAAACTTCTCATGTCTTCCTGATTTCCTAAGAAGAGTTGAAGTAACATCAAAAATTAACGTGGTTACAGCTTTCAAACAGAATGACAACTACATTATGATGAAGTATCACCTTGAAATAAGACATATACTTGGCACAGTCACCAGACAGGAAATGGCATTTCTGCAGTTTTTCTTTTCTAAGATTCAACTTCCCACTATCAGAAGCAACTAATGACTTTCTCTGCGTGTCCAAGAATCCTTCCCTAAATGAAACAGCACAAATGGATGCATCAAACATTAGAATAGCAAATAAATTCCAATGATTGAAATAACCAACCGTTAAGAAAGCTAACTAGAGGACTTGCATCACACACTACAATGCAAAGATAACTCCCATGAATGAAATGTAAATTATTACCAAGAAAACTAAGAGACTAGATAATCCATGCCAAAAAGGAAAAAAGAAAAAAAAAATTAGTTGGTTTAGTGCTCATAGAAAGGTGAGTATAAAGAACCATTTTTGCAGGACAAAAGAAGAAGAAAAAAGGCAAATGTGTTGTGTATCATAACATTTGAATATATGCACAGAGCGAAGAATCATATTTTCTATTTTTAAATGCAAAATGAATATGTTTTAGGGATGCATTGTTCAGTACAGCTTATTTAGTGTTTCTCAACTGATTTTGAAGCATAATATGTGGAATAGACTTGTTTAGCAATAAGCTAACTGCACAAAATTGCAAAAAAGTTATAATGTTAAGAAGTTGTCAACCAACTTCTCAACTCGTACTTCAGCTTTTTAAGCGATCATTATACCCTCATCAAATCAACATTAAAAAGCAAGGATAAATTTGTCAATTCACAATAAAATCATGTATGCTATTACAGCATATAATTTTTAAAAATAATTATTCTCTAATTTAGCAAACAGGGCGCAAATAACCTTTTAAAATCACTTTTCTATAGAATCTTTCCCAGAAAAGGAGGAAATATCTTCCTCCCTTCTATATAATGAAAAACAGTGAGTACATAAACAATAAAAAAGGAATAAGTCTCATCAAATTACTTTAAAGAGTAAGTAGTCAAGAAATGCAAACAAACAATGGATTGAGTCATAGTTTATGATACTGGTGAGTGTGGCAAACATGATGGAGAGACAATTCATAGGTTTCTTGTGGATGGGAATGGACAAGGGCTCTAATCTTCATTTCATTCGATGGAAGATAGTGCAGAGACCCATTAAGAAAGGTAGGTTGCAGGTTAGCAATATTAATATGGTTTTGACCATTTCCAAAGGAACAAGTTTCTCCTCGGGCTAGGGTTATTGAATGTTTATGGGGTCACAACCTTGAGTAATCATTCAACATGCCGATAGGTTTTCATACCACGGCCCATGAAAACTTATATAAGCACTGAGGGAGAATATGGCATCACATATTTCATACAACATGAGAGACAGTGGCAACTTCCAATTTCGGGAGGATTATCGGATTGGGAACTCCTAACCTACGAATTCTTTCCCTCATTTGTACGGTCTTTCTTCCATCCATCTTCAACCTATTCAGTCCTTTGTGGACAGTTTACCATCTTCACCATCAACACTCTGTTGGAAGTTCCATTTCTATAGAGTTCCCTCTACAAGGGCAAGGCGCGATGCAACAAGAATTCTTAATTGCTTTAATCAAGTCAACTTCTCCAATAACCTGGATTCCTTCATTGAAATATTCATCTTCTAGCATCATTACATGTAGTTCACACTTTGTGTTTGTATGCAATTTTCCTACTTTTCCTTCTTTTACCCCACTTTGTAACATTTGTAATGCTTGCCTTCAAAGTTTAAGGGCTTTGGTTGGCTACTTGGTCATAGAAGGGCTATGCACCAGAAAGGTGTTGCAAGCTTGGTTCCCTACTATGATTCTATTTCCATCCTTCTTGTCCCATCTGTTTACAGCATATGGAATTGTTGGAGCATCTATTTCTTAAAAGTTGTTTGATAAGAGATAATCTTAGGTGTAAGAATGAGAATCTTGAAATTTTTATATTTCTTTTCAGACAAATCTTGAAGATTTTCATTTTCATGTCTAAGAATACCCCTTATCAAACAGCCGGAAGGAGTTTATGGGACAAACGAGCAATTCTCTTGTAGGGGAAGTCTATCATCTGAATCCTATTGCGGGTTGTTTAGGTATGATAAAAGATCCTTGCCTTAGTCCAAAGGAAAGAGTATGCCACATGATGATCTTCACTTTATAAATGGAAAAGAGTATTCCATAATAGGATGGTTGATCTCAACGAGCTATGGGATAATGTTAAATGTCTAGCGGGCTCTTGGGTTGCTAGTTCCAGGCCTGGTAAAGGTCATGCAATTTCGATTCATTAAGGAATTGGGCCTAGATTCATGTAAGGTGAGTGTTGTGCTGTCCAACACATGCTAGAATGGTGAAAATGTTCTTTACCATAGTAACCCGTACTTTGGAAGAATTTTTACATTGACCTGCAAGCATATTAAGATCAAGGAATGAAAATTCGACTTCACATCAAACTTTGACATTTGAAAATTAAAATTAATTCGAAGACTTCAAAAAATTTGAAAGAATTTTATTAAAAATTTGTCAACTTAAAAGTTCAAAAAACTACTATATAAATGCCAAAATATGCACAATTTTTAGTAAAAATGATGAATATAAATATAAATAAATATATTTTATATAGAAAAATATACATATAATAATTTCAAATGTGTATTTTAATAATAATAATGTTCAATGCACATCGCACATTTTAACTAAAAATTATTATTAAAAAAAGAAAGAAAGAGAAACTTATTATCAAACTTTAATAGTCTTACAAACATAAACTCTAGGTCGATGGATCGTTGGCTCGCTGCTCATTGCAAGCATAAGTATATTCGATCTTCTCTATTGATTATGGTAGACAACTCTCACTTCTCCCTTTTCTCTCAATACCTCTCCTCTCAAGTGCTCAGCTGATTTTTCTCATCTCTTTTTTCTCTCTATCATTTCTTCCTCAAGCTACAACTTGTTCTTCTTTCACTTGGATAGTCACTCGCCAGTTGCACGTATCTCACCTTCAATCTTCTTCAATTATAGAAAAAGTATTTTTACACAAACATTATAATTATACAAAAGATCTTTGTGCACAACATAAATTCTTTCATAAAAAATGCTTTTTTTTTACTGCTTTTATGCTTTTTTTATACAAAAATCGTCAAAACTTCAATTTTAGGTGACCTTCGCCAATTTTTTCAAATATTTCAATGGTAATTTTATAATTACAAGTAAACTTGGCTTCGATTGTCTAAATTACCTAATTAATTCTGACTAATTTCATCGAAATTTATATAAGTAGCCAAATCAATTCGGCTAAATTTCATAACGTGATTAAGATGTACTTATATGAGTACATTTACACATATAATGGTATAATTTCATGCAATCATGTATTTTATGCATTCCGGTGTGTGTCAAAAGAACTTCAAGACCAATAGGAATGTACTTTAACGGAGAAAAGTTAGAAGAATACATGTCTAGGAGCAACACATACTAGTAGTCATAGATGAAATTGAGCTCTTTACAAGTAGGAGAAGTATGATCTTAGCTAGGAGTAGCATGCTCTATGCCAATGAGAAAGACAGATTCTACTTCTAAGCAAGGAACAAGGTCTTGACCAAGAGAAGTGTCTAGCTGGCTATTCTAACAATCTTTTTTATGGTAATTACAGAGCCCATAAAAGCAATTTATTCACCTTTTTCTCAATCATTTTGGGATAATGAACTAGGGATTTAATTCTTGGTGCAAGGTAAGCGATTTTTGGCTTGAGATTGTGAATTCTTATACTTTTATTGAAGGTGTGCTATATATATGGGAATTGATCGACTTGGCTAGCATTTGAGAATTTGGTGATGGCCCAAGTTGTGTAAATTTGAAGGTCTTAAATGGTGATTAATGTTCCTAGTTATCTCAATATTGAAAATTGAGTTAGAACATACAATATTAGCAAGAAAGATGGAGTTATGGTGTGAGCATCTGTTGAATCCCTTTTCGGCTTGAGCAACTTAAAAATGGTGGTGAGTGTATCAGATGTTTTAATGGAGTTAAGGGAATGATCTTGTTGGGACCATTGTTAGAAGATTCTTCGAATTCAGCAAACTTCCATAAGTTTTTTCCCTTTTTTAACTACTAAAGTTCAAAGTGGACATAAAATTCAAAAAAAAATCAGAAACATTGCTAAAATAGTTCAATAAAATTTTATAAATTTGACAAAATTCAATAAAATTTTTATTGTTCAATTTAAAAATGCAAAAACTGACAAAAAAAAATCAAATAAAATTGAAAAGGTTAGATGAGATTTGGCGGAGAATTAAAAATTTTTATTCCATCAACAAAAAACAAAAAAAAAACCAATAAATATGTATCATTTTCAACTTCATCAACCAACACAGTAATATAAATTTTAAAGCATTATTTAACAAGCTAACAAATTACGAAGTTTATAGGACATAAACAAGTGAAAATATAAAAGCAAAGTAAAAAAAATTAAATAAACAAATAAAAATAAAATAAGATAAAAACTTAAAAATTAACCAAAAGAGCTCCAAAGATCGTCTTCTTTTAGTTAAATCTTACAAAAATTAACAAAAAAGACATTTAAATAATAAACAATTAATTAAGCATAACAAAATTCAAGCTAGCAAAGTATGTTGTCAAGAAGCAAATTGTCAAAAAAATAAATGTCAAAATAAAGAAAAAAGAGTTAAGTTTGATGCTACTAAAATATCTCATCCTTTTGGTTTTTGTTGGTTTTGAATTTTCTCTCCTATTAATATAAATTTATAATGTTCTTTTCTTTGAAAAGAAGATTTTTTTTTTTTCAAAAGAGACTATTGTATTAATAATAATAAAAGAGCCTGTCAGACGAGCTATCTAGATAGGGAATACAATATTATATAGTTTGGAGAATACTCCCTCAGTTACACGGTCAATCCCCAAAAGTGTATAATGTTACTTGTCCAAAAAAGGAAGACCAAGAGCCACCATTTCAAACTCATCGACCAATTCACAAGGTGAATTTTGTTATGTCAGTTATTGGAAGTTTTATGCATTAAAAGAATCTATTTATATAGTGTTTATCTTATAATGTAATACTATACTAATTTAAGATACTAATTCGTCACTACGAGAAAAAGAATAGTAACCACACTATTAACTGCTTCATTTATAAATTTTATAGTAACAAAAATTCATGTCCTACTAAGACAAAATTGGTAACTCGTCATCCTCTTGCCTAGCAAACAAATATGTTTGCAAGTAAGATAATTGTCTATTCAAAATTGTCGCATATCTTTTTAAAAGGCGGTTGAGTCTTCCCACCTTTTGTTCCACACTCTAACACCTCCAATTTAGCAAAGTTTTACCAAAATTCTCCATACAAACTTTTCCAAATAATTTTCAATTTTCAAGTGATCAAAGCCAAGTCAAAATTGATCCTTTGTTGGGATTTTAGTTATCCTACAACTTTGCAGCTTTATATAATGTTCTATGTTTCCTGTCCAAAAAATGCAGGTTCATATGAGTGAATTGAGGGTGAATATTCAAGGTTGTATTGGTTAGTGTTCATGGCAAGCACTTAGAGTTGATGTTGTTAAGTTCTAGTTTTGGCTTGTAAATAAATATTGCATGGATTTTAGTGTAAGTTAGGTAGGTTTGATCGTATGAAATTGTATGAACAAGTTAAAAGTGACATTATTGGACAGGGTTGGTTAGTTGATAATAGAGAGACGTGGAGTCCTAGTTTTTGTGAGTATTTCTTGCCTTGATATCTATGTATAACATTGTATAGCTAAGAATTCTAATTACTATTAAGAAATATTAAGAATTCTTATTACTATATAATCATTGCTTTCAAATTATGAAAAGATCTTAGAAATAGAGCACATTTTGCATCTATTTAAATGGGTCACTGTCTCACTGACACGTGAAGCCTTCCTTTGGGTCAAGTTCTAGGAATCGTGTCAGTAACCAAGAAGTACTCATGACCAGTGCATTTCTAGTCAGAATGGCTAGACTTAAGATTGGCTAGGAACTATGAATAGAAAATGTGAGGATTCTGCACTCCTTACACATGCATAACGGGAATCATACACACAATTTCCTAATATGATTGGGTAAATTGTGGACAATGCATTCTTCATAGATAACAACGAGAGGTAGAAGTGCTTAATAAACGAGGAAGATGGATTACATGTGATTTTCAATGGTATCTGTGCTGTCTTATAAATGAAAGCATGGTCATGACCTATATTTGTGCATGCACATTATTGTTTCAATCATGATCTAAACTCTGTGTAACTTGATTTAATTCCATGCTTTGTACTGATACACATACGACGCTATAGGTAAGAGAATTCATTGGGCTTATTGTATCTCACCCTCCCAAGTTCTAAATCTTCTCATGTCCAAAAATCAAAGGGAAGAGAAATGCTTGAGAGGATTGGTCTTAGTTCTCATCTTTATGCATGTGGGTTGAGAGTTTGGTCGACATGTATTTTTGATATGTATATGTATCACTATTTTTTTTTTTTGAAACAGAAACTCAGAATATATTAATAGATAAAAGACTTACAAACAGCAAGAGGGCTGGATGAGATATGTATATGTATCACTATAAGTTGTATGATATTATCAAAGAGAAGCATGGCTTGTGAATTATGGGAAAAGAGAGTTATGTGCAAGGAATTTTCCATAGTTAATGTAAATGTGTGAAGATGCATCTTGTATTTAACATATGGGAGTATAATGTATAATTATACAAATGGAAGTATAATGACAAATTAGGCTGACAAGACATCAGATGTGTCACAGAACTGCATGTCCAATATTCTATGTTGATTTTGACATACTTCGAGAAAGGGTTGTAAAAATGACTTTTGTTTGGCATTTTGTATGCTCAGGTTGGTTTTTTTTCCCTACCTTTCCTTTTTTTTTTTTTTTTTTTTGTGAAATTGTGGTATCCTTCCCTATCTTGACATTAATAGATTACTTGTTTAGTCTAAAGAAAAGTGAAGGAGAAACAAAAATAAACCCCTGATTTTGATAAGGACTCAGACATAATGAGAAATATAATCAGGCAACATTCCATAATTGATGCAGTAGATGTCTATGTCCTATGTACCTCTCTTGCTTTTCATACTCCTCTATCAAGGCGTTCATTTTGTTAAAACAAAACCCTTTCCCAACTGGAGCCCTAGAACAAGATTCAATAATGGTACCAAAATTTAACAAGAATATCAAAATGTTAATAAGTGAAAACATAGACCTCGTAAAAACCTCTTCGACACAATCATTACATTCTGAAATAAAATTCTGCAGTATGAAAATATTACTAACATAATTTACAGAAGAAAACTAGAAAAAGAAATGCCAAATATTTTACTATAAGTTTGAACTTTCTTAGAATACAACCATGAGATAAAAATAAATAAAAAAAAATAAGAATAAACCACAGTCTCTGTTGCCACCTCCTTTTCTAGACATAGTAAAGATGGCAAATCTTCATTGCTGCCACACTCTCATTTATCTGAAATTCCAAACTAGTGCTGACCTACGTGTAAATACAACTATAAATTGGTAATATATGTACCTTTCGAAAATTTCAGCAGCCAAAAGCATGCATCAAAGGTTTATTTGATAAAATGTCATAAAGCATGCCTTTGAGCCAAATCTAATTTGGCAACTGACTCCCACAGAAACATCGAGATTATAATTTTTAAAAGAACCCCAAACAACTTGAACAAATAAAGAAATAAAATCAACAATAATGAACCAAATTGGAATGTTTCTATCAATTTTTTGTTGTTGAAATTAGCTTCGAAAAGATACTGATTGTTTCCAATGCCAACATTTGCACTATGGAGTTGTTTAGCTTTCTATAAAGGGAATGGAAGAGTAAATAGACATAGTCCACTAAGCCGGGCAGCACTAAATTTGTCAAACTTTATAAAAAGTAAATAAAATAATGAAGAGAAACCTTGACATCATCTGAACAATATCCGCTGGTGAGTCCTCACAGTCTTCCAATCTTTCTTTCCACTTCTGCAAATTTTCCAACATCCTGCCAGAGTAAGCGCAGGTACATTACAATCAAGAAATTGCAGAAAACAGTAACTCAAAGTGGCAGACATAATGACCAAGATGGCTTTGCTAACCAATTACATACTCATTATGATGCTTCTGCAAATCAAAGTAATAGGCTTTCTTGTTGGTGATGAAACATTTCTCACGGGAAAGAACCACATCCGGATGAAGCTCACCAGAACAAAGTAAAGCAGCCCTGCAACAAAAAATGCAATGTAATGTCATCATATCAAAACAAATTAGTAACAGTTCTTCACAAGAAAACATTTGATATGCTGCAAATTTCACTTGCTGTTCTGCAATGACATCTATTTGAACGTGGAAGGCAACAAATTAAGCTTGAAGTCAAGCATATAAATGTTGCTTCGCACACAACAGAGCAATCTCTTTGTATGAAGATTTAGAGTATCTTTCTTTTTGTTTGGTTTTAAGACTGAAATTACTCATTGCACCAAAAAACTCAACCAACCGGCCCAAACTAGCCAAAGCCAATTAGTTTTAGCAGGAATTTACACTTCCCTTTTGCCAAATTGGTGCAATAGGTTAGGCCCAAAGAGATTGGATCAGACATAAATTTTGATTACAGAGCAACCTCAGAATCCTATCTAAGTAAGCAGCCACAAGCGTCTGCTCTCTTTAATCACTTGCAGGAACCTCAACTTTCTCACCGTCCATGTCAAACGCAATGGGCGAGATGTAAGTCTCACTTTATAAAAGAAAAATGCATAAATATCTTTTTACAAAAATAATTTAAAAAAAAAACCCCAAATTGGAAGGCTTCCACCATTGCTTTCATTCAGTCACTTTTGAAAATAATTAGTACCTTTTAAAGAATATCGCGGAAAAACCATTGAGTTCAATGGCCTCGACATCATCACAAATAAAGACAACATTCTCCAGTTCCTCTTCCTCACCAACCATCCCAATCTGGATGGGGGCAAAGGCTTTCATTATACTCCTTTTATTCCCTCGGAGTTTGGTGTAGAAGGCTTGATTGGTTTAAATTGTTTTGCAAATATGCAAAACCAATCTAGGACAGTTGGCTCATAGTTGCTATTACTAAAAACCACAAATAATAATAACAAAAATAACAACTAAGTTTTCTTATGCATGAAAGAAAAACCCACAAAATGAATTAATCGATAAAAATATATATTTCCTTTTGAATCAAGGATTGCAAGGTGTCACCTTGGTGGCCATTTGGGAAAAGCCTAGGGTTTATGCTATGCAGGCATAGGGGAATATGTAAATACTTAAAAGGTTCAAGGGTCAATATAATTTTAAAAAAAAAGTTTAAAATGCAAAACCTATTTCAACAATAATCCCTTGAACCTTTCTCTCCCTAAGCCTATTCTTTTCATTTGTTTCGACCAAGAAAAGATGTCAAAATCTCCGACGACCATTGATAACCCTCCAACAATTGACACTTCCTACCTAACAATTTTTTTTTTTTGTTTGACGCACGCAAATCTTCCAATTTCATCAAATATCTTGAATAATGTATGATGTGTCATGAATTATATATATTTTGTGGTAATATATATAAGAATTGTCCCAAAATCTACCTAATTGTGTAGGGACCTATAAATTAAAAAAAAAAAAAAAAAGACTAGGCTATGCCTCGTCTAGAACAGGCAAATCGCCCAGAAATTGCCTTGATATTATAAAACATAAATGTGAACTAATATGAGACTGGACAAATTAGAATCAAGAGTAAACAAATACAAGCAACTGAAAATTTCAAAACTTGAGATTTTTCAAAAAAGTTTGTTTTTATTATAAATTTTTATTTAAATAAAATAACGTGTCATTATTTGATAAAACTTTTAGTGTGCTAGCAATAATTGAATACACACTTCAAAAAGACATTATACCAAACATAAGGCCATGTACGATTAGGTAAATAGAAATTACAACAGCAATATTGGAGCTAAACATATAGTAACTGGATTGGTTTGGATTGGATTGGATTATATCGTAATTAAGTTTGCATAGGATCTAATTCTTAAGTAACCAATTAAAAGGCTAAATAACCAAATCACACTAGTCAGCTATACAACAAGTCTATGCATCTAATAAGTGTAGGTGTCATTTCATGCTCAAGGCCTCAACCTATATTGATTAGGTACCAATATATCAGCCATGATGCATGTCTTTTTTTTTTTTTTTTTTGAAATATTTGATAGCTGACCTTCTTTTTCCTTATCATAGCTTTTCTTCTTCCAGTTGTTTACAATTTTGAAAGATAGACAGCAATAATGAATAGGATTGATTGTTACCACATTTGTCACACAATAAATAAATTCCATTAAACCATTATAACCTCTAATCAATTTGGTTTGAAGTCATAAGGATGAAGCTTCACAAGACCCCTTTGGTTTAGTTTGATGAAGTTGGTGCCCAAAACTTTGTATCCAACTACAAGCACCTTCAATAGAATTAAGATACTCGGAACTCAAAGGGTATAAATTCAAATTACACAAGCAGTTAAATACTGTGATTTTATAAATTCAATTCCTTACGCTATGATTTGACAAGTAGAAAAGAAACCATTCTAGTTAGCGTTTCTCACTCAAGAACAATGACAAACTCAAATCCTGTTTTTTATCAGCGATATAATGTTAAGAAGGAATTGCAGTCTTCAAAACCGGTTTCGTTCACTTTAAAAATAAAAAATATAAAAATAAACATTCTTATTGTAAAGACTTAATGCAAGAGCAGAGGAGGGCCACTAAAAGGTTAATTCCTTCCAGAGACTGAAGGAACAATTGCATATTTGAAGGTTGCTTTTATATTTACTTTTTTCTCGTGCTTACCACTAGGTGTTTACAGGTATCTCACATTTATCAGTAGGTTCTTTCAAGTATATAACTATAACTAAAGTGTCTACAGTCTGTTAACTTCTTTTATAATCCATCCAATAAAAATTAGAAGAATTACTAACTGGATTGGCACAGATAGCCGACTGCACCGCAGGATGATAATGGATTTATATAACCTTAGTTTCTTTCCATAATATGTTCATTTACAAACCCACCCACCCACTCCCAGAATATCACAACGTACTACTGCCCCCCACCCCAACACACACACAAAATAAAGGAAGCCAAACACTAGAAGTGGATGTCAGTACGTACCACTTGAGTAAAGGATTTCCAAAGTGAAGGTTTTCCCCAGTAAGTAGCGATTGCACCACATACTTCACATCAGCTCCCTTAGGAAGATACTGAGTGAGGAAATTTCTCTGTGCTTCTGACAGATAAGTAGCCCAAACCTGGAATAAATTATGAAGGAAACAAATGAGATACACATACGGAAAATTGTCCAATCCTACAAGTAATTAATTGGAATGAAGAACAAGCATAAGATATAAGAAACAAGCATAAGCCGTTATGTGACTAAAGTTAATTACCTCGTAAGATAGTACCTCTGACATGTCCTCCAACCCAAAAATTTCAGGAGGAACAAAAGATACATCTGCCAGACCTCTGTGACAACGAGAAAAAGGACTAATGAATGGCCCCAAATCCCTCCAAGCTATTCCAATTTGTTCTCTCCTGGCAACAACCTTCTTTTGGTTATCATCCCACTCAAGAGAAATGTGTGCCTTTATGTTCAACCGGTTTATAGAAGACTCTGCCTCCTTTTTCTTCTTTGTATTGTGCAGCTCTAGTAAATTGCAATTAATGGTACTTGAAGTGATCAACCGTCTTTTTTGTTGACCAGTCACCATTTGTCGTGTATGTATCAATGGAAATCCACCCAACTGACAAACTAAATATATCAGACACTGCCCCAATATCTATTGGACAATGACTTTCCCCTAAAAATCATGGAAACCTTCATTAGAAAACAGACAAGAATTAGACAAAATATAAGTCATATTCTAATCATGCATTCATGTGCAATGCTTCGCAAATGTGACAATTTATTGGGGCCTATTTCATTCCATTTTTGTGGTCAATAAATTTCAAGAATGACTTTTGTAGCAAGAATATCATGACCTAATGAGTTGATGGTAGATAGTAGTTTTTAACAATAGTTAAAGTACTCAAACCCTAATACATTTTAAAAAAGAAAACAATTAACCAAAAAAGCTCAGGTAGTTGACCATATGTCCTTTGTAGCATGCTCTTTAAAGACAAAGTAACATTGGATTAGAAAGGGCAAGAATACTATGATGTACTCTACTTTGTGTATCTTTAATTATGAAAAGCTTCCACTAACGAGTGATAACAATGCAACTCAAGTAGACACTCTGGATGATATAATTTACTAGCACACTCTTATTGCAATCAAAATAGACTTTTCCCCTTCACACTTCACAGTTTGACTTTAACTGTAATACTGAACTTTGGGAAAGTGATATAAGCAAAACGACTTTCAAAAACAATTTGCTAAAGATATATATTGTTCCAGTTATGGAAATTACGTCATCAAATAAATACATATGAAAGGAAGACTCAAGTTTGTACAGAGGCTTTCGCTTCTATAAAAGTAAACAAACTTGCATCCAAACAATATAAGCATCATTCATTAAAAAATAAATAAAATAAAAAATAAAAAAACCAATCGCAAAGAAAGTTGAATACCCCCAAAAAATCGAAGGCACTCAAAGCACTTGCAACTCCGCAGTTCTAAAGCAAGGAATGGAAAGCAAAAACGAACAAAAAGATATGTCTCTTAACGAAACTACGGTTTCAAATGCGAATTAAACCTAAAATACGTATCAATAAAGTCAATCTAATTCCAATACAGGCATGGTAAGTATAAAATCAAAATCCATACAGAAGCTAAAGGTTTGTTGAGAAAAATAAAAAAATAAAAAATAAATAAAAAAACAGAAAGCAAGAAAAAAGACGTTAAGGATAGGTTTTGCGCCTTGAAAAAATTAAAAACCCTAGAAAACAAGGAGTGCTGAATCAATACCTGCAAGATATCCAAGGCTTGGTGGAGAAGAATTCAAGATCGAAGATTTGAACAGAGAGAAGAAGATGATAAAGAAAAGATAGAAGCAGCATCGACATAGTCAAGGGATTTAAAGGAGGGGCAAGAAGGAGTCGTCTCTGTAATGGGAGAGAAACAAAAAAAGGCTGGGTTAAACGCTTGTGGGCAGAGCTAGTTGCGTTTTATCCGCTTTGTTAGGACTTCTGTGTTGGAGAGAGAGTCTTAGAAGCAGAGAAGCGTGATATCTTGGAACCGTTAATCCCTACCAGCTCTCGGCCACGAGCACGAGCGCTAAACCTTAACCGATTCGACCTGCTTCACTCTCATTGTGTCATTTGCACAAATCGGCCCCACACGCTCGTCCGGTCGTCTCTCGAGTCTTTTACGTCTTTATCCATGTTAATCTAACTTTTCACGTTTCTCTTCAACCCAAATACTTTCTAATTTATGAATTTTAGATTTTTTTTTTTGGATAATATGAATTTTTATATTTTATCTTGAGAGATATTCATTCTATATTAATAGCTTATTCCTTGTCAACAAAAAAAATTCGAAAGTTTGTCGATATTTACTTTTTGCTTATGTATTTGAGAAAAAAAAATTGTTACCTGAGACAAAATTGATTAGTAGCATTTAATTAATACCTAAAAAATATTAATCGGGCTCAAAAAAAACTAATTGTACATTAAACAGAAAAAGAGAGTAAATTACAAAAAATGTCTATTTTTTAAAAATATTATTATCAAAAATATTTGGTCATTGTTTCCCATTTTCGCTTTTACCAGCTTTTTTAAACTATTTGCAATTTTATCGAATGCCCTAATCTCTGTTTTTAGACTATTGCTCGCAGTTGTCGCTACAATTGTAGCCTCTTAGAGGAAAGGGAGAGATCAATATGGGGAGCAACAGCGAGAAAGAGAAGATGCAAAAAATGATCAAAATAGTCATGCTAGTGTGGATTGGTGACGGTTGAATCATGGCGAACAGCAAAGAAAATATGCACACGATAGTACAATGGAGGCAGCCCAAACAATAGAGATTTGATAGATGCGACTATTAGACATATTTATTTGCCTAATTTGAAGACTGGTTGGGGGATTCATGTCCTACAAGAGGTGAAGTTGTCGGTAAAGAAGACCGATCGAGAGAATCTAGACATCACCATTAACGAGCTTGTTAATCTAGGGTTGCAGAGGAAAGTTGCCATAGAGTCTATATAGAAGAAGCAGAGGAAAGTGCAACGATTGCAGCAACGACAAGAAATTGAGCGGCACAAAACAGGGACAAGTAGAGGAGTGACGGTGGTAAGTAAGGGATGCGAAGAAAAAGCAACACAACAAAGGGCTAACAACGAAGAAGAAGAAGAAGAAGAAAAAGATTGGAAGATGCAACGGTACAATAACAAGGAGATCTACAAATCGCAGCAATGCGCTGGTTTCCTTTCGCATTGTGTCTTCTTTGCCGTTTAGCCCCTCATTTCTCCTTTTTTTTGGCTAATTTTTTTAAATTTTAAATTTTTTAATGTTTTTACTGGGAGTTGATTTTTTTTCTTTATAGTGTTTGAGGATTCTTGCAGAAGATCTGCGATTTATGTTGTTCCTCTATTTTTTTCACTGGCCAATTTGTTGATGTTGTTTTGTTGTACGCCAACTATTTTCAGCAAACTTGCCATTCGCACTGCAGCGAGCATGCTCGCCAAAAAATGGTGACTGCCACAGATGTCGTCTCATCTTAACTTTCCGTCTATCGCCAGAATCTTTTTCTTCTTCTTCCTCTTCTTCTTCTTCTTCTTCTTCTTCTTCTTCTAGATCTGCTTCCCCAGAACTTTCCAATAGTTGTGAGGAAAAGAACAGCAACAAGTTACAGTAAATACTAGTTGTTTTGACGGCTAGCAGCAATGACAGCAATGAGACGAGCAATGACGACGGTGGTGAGGCATCAAATCAGTGACGACAGCAGTGAGGCATCAGACCAGTGGCACATAATCGAATCTTCGCTAGGAGTATATTATATACGTGTAATATATATATATATATGAATAATATATTGTATACATATAATATACATATTATATATGTTTAATATATACATATTATACATATAATATATGTATAATATATACATAATATATGTATAATATATACATAATATATATATATATTATATGTAAATATTAATTATATATATGGTATACTATTTGTATATGAATAATATATAAATAATATACATATTATATATAAATAATATACAAAATTTTTTAATTCTTATTTATTTTATTTTAATATTTTTAGTTTCTTTGCTCTATTGCTCTAGTGCCAGAGCATTGTTTGTCGGAGTAGAACTATCGCTATTCGTCGAAGTGTTGCTCGCCAGAATGTTATATCACTAGATTGTTGCTGGACGGAGTGGTATTCGTTGGACTGTTGTTATTTGATGGACGGAGTAGTGCTCGTTGAACTGTTGTTGTTCACTAGTTGGAGTGATGCTCGCCGGACTGTTGTTATTTGCTTGCCGGCGTAGTGCTTGTCGAACCGTTGTTCTCTGGCAGATTGTTTTGCTTTTTTGTTATTTTGTAATTAATATTTTAATACTTGTATAAAGTTGAAATATTTGATATTATTGTAATATATTTTGAAATATTAGACAGAAATGTATTTTTTTTCAAAAAAAAAATTAATAGGCCAAAATTTAGAAGATTTCTTTGTAATGGACAATTTTTGATAATAAACAAAAACTAATTAAGAGCATAGGTCTATGCATGCTGAAGCAAATGTCAAAAAAGTCGAAGAGATCGAAAATTTTTCTAACTTCAAGGGCTTCAGCAATCCACCCAGTGAAGCACTGAGGTGGCACTCAATGGAATGCCACCTCAACAAACAAATGTTGAGCGCTCGGTCTGCACCGAGCGCTCAACATTTGTTATTTATTTAAAAAAAATTGAGCTGATGCCCGGACAATAAGCTAGCGTTGCTTATTGTCTGGACGCATAGCGGTTGCCCTTAGTATTCAAATGTCAAATTATATAATTAACAATTATGTAATTGACTCAACATTCTCTTAACAAGTTTAATACAATTTTTTATAACATTAAAAAAATTTGCACCTGAACAACTGATAATCTTTGGTGCCTTTTTTTAATATACTTTATTCAGTTAAGTAAGTATAAAGGCATAAATTTACGAGTGTTAAAGGTTGGTTGCCTTTTATAGCATCAAATGTGTCGACATTGGGAGGGCCGCAGCATGTTAAGAGAGCGGTGTAACGCATGTACAGCTTGTACGAGTACTGTCATAACTTATTCTATAAAAGTTGATGAACTTGGAAGTTCTTTCTGCTTTTTTATTTTATTTTCTTTTTCTAAATAGAATTGAAAAAGAAGAAATAAAGAGCCCAAAAATAAGCTTCAAGTAAAGTATGTGGTCGCAAACAGAAGTTTTCCGTCCTACATTTTTCATAGTTATCGAACTCAGTCATTATTTACTTATTTTACCATGAATATATAAAAATAATCTCCCCACACAAATTATCATTTTGCTCCAAAAAAAAAAAAAAAAAAAAATCCTCCATTCCGACCAATGATTTCTTCCTACCAGTAACTCTAACCATCAATTTTTCTTTTTCACAGATCTTTCTCTCTCTCTTTTTTTTTTCATGTATCTTCTTCTTCTTAGCATTCTTTCCTTCAAAAAATAAAAAAATAAAATGCAAGGCTAGCCTTGAAGTAGAACCAAAAGGCGACCACCTCAAATCTTTGAATTTTAAGAGCCGCAAATGTCTACCTATGTATACACTAATAATGTATAGTATATTTAATTTAATTAATATATTAATATATTCTTCATTTAATATAATTATTGATATAAAATTTGACCAACATCACAAAATAATGGAAGGATAGTCAAGATGAGACAAAATACACCAAATTGACTGAAGAGACCAAAAAGGAAATCCTCTAAATTATGATAAAAAATGTATAATACAATGGAAGAGTAGAGTATACTTTTATGCCCTTTAG
This sequence comes from Tinospora cordifolia, assembly GCA_030144865.1. Lineage (NCBI taxonomy): Eukaryota > Viridiplantae > Streptophyta > Magnoliopsida > Ranunculales > Menispermaceae > Tinospora > Tinospora cordifolia. Next base: position 4,930 of record JAJIYU010004320.1, on the reverse strand, counting down.
CTTACAGGGCGTGATATTTATAAGTATGTTTACACTAGAGTTGCCTATTCTTAGTAGGTATGTGGATAGTTACCAATTTGCTTAGAATCTAAAATGTCTAACTTCCTTGTTGATAGAAACAATTTTTCAAATATAATGTCTGTCTCATATTTCTCAGGAGAAGGATTCATCTTTGTTATCCTTCTTTGTTTTGGTCAAAGGTCACTAGGGTCTAGGACGAGCACCCATGTTATTCATTTGTGCTTAAGTTCTAAATGATCCCCAAGGTGGAGGACAAACCCCCCAAGTTATTCGCAAGCGCTACCTTTTTCATGTGCTATCATCCTTTAAGTTACTAGCTCTAACTCACATTCGCACCCTTAATTTCATTATCGTGTGCTCGACCTTCATTGTATCGACTTCTTTAGGTCTTCTGGCCAGTCGTTACCCATTGTCACCTGCTCCGTCTTGTGGATCCTCAGGTGGTTTGTCATAAGTCACCACACTCATGTCCTTGAACACTCACCTTCTCTTTCGAGTCATGTGCGCCAGGCATGAATCAAATCCCCCTCTTGCCATGATTATCGGAGGAGCCATTATTCATGGCCAAGTCCCACATTAAATCTGCTCTACTTGGAATGCTTGGGTTTATTCTTCTCAAGGGTAGAGGTCGGCTCATCATGTTTTTCCTCTTCTCCTTGATTGTTGAGGAAAGGGTCCAACAATAATCTTTTTATATAATATAACATAATATCTCTCTCTTATTTATAATTTAATTGCATATCCATATCATATCTATATATAGTATATAGAACCCTTTTAAAAGTATGTATATTTGGAGTGATTTACATACATAGTATATTTAAATATAATTTTTATATATATTGGACATGGCACATGTAATAATCCGGCTTTCAAGAGCCATCAATATCATGTAAAATTTCATCAATTTGTCTTATTTAATAATAATGATATATTTATCCAACTACATAACTTAAGATCCTGGAGAGACAAACATGCTATTTATGTTCTCTATCAACAACTTGTGTAATAGATCTTAATGAGTAATAAAATAATTATTGTCATTTTTAAGGCATCTAAGTTTCAATTATTATGATTTATATATCTAAGGCATCTAAATAATGTTGTGTCAATAGAAACTAATAAATTAGCCTAATTATAACTTAGTTGTTTTTACATCTTAAAAGAATTTAGGATAAAAAATAGTTACAAATGTAGTAAAAGAGACGCAAAAACAAAATTAAAATTTAAAAATAAAATTTCAAGATTGTAGGAACTATAGACTATTGAATTTTTTTTTTCATTTTCTATCTACTGTGCAATTTTAAAATCAATAACAAATATGATTTTAAAATCTTATGATTTATATATATATATATATATATATTATAGTTAATATATTTATTTATTATGTATTTATATATGTGTGTGTGTTTCTTAGCCAATAAAACAAATAGAAAATAAAAATTAAACAATAGAATTAGAAGAGATGAGAAACAAGGTAAGAAGAAAGAAAGAAAATAAAGAAAGAAGAAAGAAGGAAGAAGCATGAAATGTGTGGGCCGTTGAGTTGCAGAACACAGGAGTGGAACTGTGGAAGAGAGTGAAAGGGTGAGAAGAAGAGAAAAACAACAACCAAAAAAAAAAAAAAAAAAAAAAAAAAAAAAAAGAAGAAGAAAGAACCAACGACAGCCTCATTGTAGCCGCAGTATATGATGCGAGGAACAAGAACAAAAGAAAAGGTGAAAAAATTTTGGAGAAAAGAACGTACTTATAATGATTATATTAGAGAGAAAGTGTAATAGAGTGGTTTGAAGTGTCGCTTACATGTAGTTTGTAAAGATTGTGGTTATGTGGTAGGTTTTAATTAGTAGAAAACAAGAGTTTTATTTTTATTTGGATTCCTCTTTCTCATAGTATCTCTTAGGTAGAAGAAGAACTTTAATAAAAATAAAATTACATTATTAAATAAGATCATGAAGTAGGTAGTTGACTATAACAAAAACTCATGCAACCAAGCATCTAGATATTCAAAACTAATTGGATTTGAATTTGGAAATCTCATAAACATTGTTCATGTATTTATTTATTTACTAATTCTTTATGTATGTATATATAGGATGGTTTAATGGGTCACATTGATTCAATGTATATGTTTATGCTTGCATTTTGACATTTTTATCCAGGAAATAAAATTTTGTAAAATTGAGTTCCCATCAATGTTGTAAACTTTTTTGTGGCATCGAGTTTTTAAAATAAGGTTATTTTATTGCATTATTACTTAACTTAATTATAGTATGGATGATTGTTATTGTATGTTTTCACTTTTAAATATTATTTTTTAAGAACTAAATTATGATAATACCCTTATTAATAAAACATATTATATATATATGTATGTATGTATATATTATCAAAATTGAGGATATTACGACAAATAATATATATAATATCTACTATATTTATTCTAATATTTATAACATTTTCAACACATACTTAGGGTCGAGCAAAGCTCAACAAGGATAAGGTCAAGCCACGGACGAGCATATTAGGCAGAGAAAGGCAAAGTTGACAAGCCAAGTATTGTCGGCTCGGACCTAAAAGTAATCATGTAATACATCAACCTAAGCTCATACGTGGATTAGCACATGCTACACATAATTCACCAGCCATACGACCAAATCTTGACCTATTGGCTAGGACCTCTTCCCATGGGCGAGCTAAGCTCATTACCGAAGTTGAATGTGATATTTTCCAAGATTTTAGCTTACGAATTCAAGCACAACTCATGTTAAGAAAAACTTACCAAATCCGCTACATCAACAAGTTTCTTACAATGGAGAAACACCATATGGTCAAGAATCTCATTGTAAAGAGAAGTTCACATGTCCAGACATCTGGAAGGGGGTTCATCACATATGCAAGAGGGAAAACGAGCTAATAGAATGCTCCCTACAAGCTGAAACTCATGGATGACCATACCTAAGAGAAGAAATTTTTTCTAAGTCCATAAAGGAGCTCATACCTGGCCACTTAGGTCGAGCCAGATCTAAAGACAAAATTTCTTAAGTCCATGGGTCTACTCGAAATATGAGAGGTCAAAATGCTCAATTCACAAAGAAAAAACAAACACACACGCACACCCACACACCCACACATGCCCACACATGTATAAGAATAAATATAATGATGACAAGGAGAGTTGAGTAAAAGGATATGTATTATATTGATAATGATAACAAGAGAGAATGGTTTACATTTTCTCATACTTAAGAAAAAAAACAACAAACACAAAAAGAAGAAAGAAAATAGCACAAAAGAAATGATGACTGCTTGCACCCCATCCACCTGTATGTTGAGCACAATGACATCCTCGTTCACCCTAGTTGTTTTAGTAACCTTAGTGGCCTTCTCAAGTCTAGCCCCTTCCTAATCTTCTTTCTACCTGGCCATGTGAAGATTGAAGGCATCTAGGTCCACTTACTCCTTGAAGAAGTGACCAAAGTCACGACGCATGTTGATTTGAACTTGCTCTTACTCTTCAGTGTGAATGCCCTCCATTTTAAAGGAGGCCTTAAACTCTTCCACAATTTGGGGCTTGACCAATTTTAGCTCAAAATCAAGGAAAGTCGCACTCTCCTTGGCCTTTTTCAGTTCAAAGACGACTTAAGCTAGGTTGGGGTTTGCTTTTATAATACCCCAAAAAGACTTGGACAAATTATAGAATTTTGAGATTTTAACAAATAATTTAAAAAATTATAAATACTTCATAATCACAAAATACAAGTTTAAATGAACCTAGAACAAATGTAAAAAAAGGATAAATCACAAAAATAACTTGCACTACTGTGGTAATGAAAATCATTACTGCAGTAATGCAATTGAAAACCCAAAAATTGAGGCGCAGTTATGGTATCACGGTACTAGGTAGAAATACCACGGTATTGCGATGAAAACCTGAGTATATATGTGGCATTTTCGCGTAGAAACCCTATTTTCCATTTATTCTAATTAGTAGTCACGGATGCTCTTCCTCTAAACCCTACCTAGCCGCCACAGATCAACCCTTTCTCTTCTTAGACGCGTTTTGCATTGAGTCTCGCCATCCTAAACCATTTCAACAGTCTCTTGATCAAAGATTGAAGAAGAATTGTTCAATCAGTGGAGAGTTTAATTACTGCAACGTCCCAAACGAGTGTAGACGGGGTAAGACACTGGTTTTTCACACATAAAGCATATTCTCCATTGCTATTTACTATTTTCTTAATATACTTGTTTGCTTGAATGTAACAAAGCACTAGAAGTGTCCTAAACGCTCCTTAGAGGCGAACGAAGGAGGAACCGACTAATAGCAAGGTATAATACATCTCTAATACTTATTTTGAGTCAAGAGTTAGTGTGTCAAAGCCCCAAGCATTAGAGGAAACCAAGGACCAACGATTATACACTGAAGGGAAAAACTTTTTTGGAAAACCACAAACTACCGCAATGCTGAGAATGGTAGTGCACTGTAGCCTATTGTACTATCGCGGTAATGCGATAGCCTGGCTATTGCATTACTGTTGTACCACTAGATGATATTGCAGTAATGACATGAAACATACCCAAAATCCAAATTTCGACTTCATACACGGACTACCATTCTGCGACCACGATACTCAGACGATAATTGACACTATAGCTTAATTATTCAAACTTTTTTGCATACAACACACATAGATTGGTAGTACATATAGCCTATTCTTTCACATTGCCACGGTAATACGTTAAAACCCTACATGCTGTGTACACTCATGCAAACGAACAAGTATGGTACTCCCCTCTTCCACTAAAATGTTTTTTTTTTTTTTTTTTGGGGGGGGGGGGGGGGGGGGGGGTGGGAAGACCAGGCAATTCCACAATGGTCTACTTTTCCTCATAACAGGGGGCA
>JAJIYU010004319.1:0-24589 GCA_030144865.1 Tinospora cordifolia | reverse complement strand
AATTTCAGTTATTTCTTATACTATTGCCTTATTAAATTCTTAATTTTAAGTTATGTGCGGTTAAATATGATCAAGGCATGAAATGACTGAAATAGAAAGTCAAGTGTGCGTAGCTTGTAATGTAACACCGGCCCGGCCTGCTTTTTGGTTTAGTCCACTGTCAAAAAATGGTGGATGCGTCTAATGCTTAATGATACGGGATTGCGGTCTTGCGACTCAAAGGACCTAGAACCACAAGATCCCAATCCTCCATATGATGGCTACGTCCTATGTCAAAGTCCCAACTGTAGTCACACATGGAAAAAACCCAAAATTGTGCTTGAGGAATAAATTGGGAAGTGCATCATGCCCCCCCTCCAAAACCCTAATCACCTTCTCTTTGCGCAAAAAGAGGAAAATTAGCAAGTTTCCTGCATGGAAACATCCAAACCTACTAATTTTTACATACTGAAACTCTATATAAACATCTCTTATGCTACCATTCTCTTTATTCCAGCAAGAACTGCCAAGTCCTTCTTGCTTTTTCTCTGCCCCTCTCTTGGCTTCTCTCTTTCTTCTTATGTTATTCTAAATAGCATTTAGTGTAGAAGCAACGAACTACTATAAAACTTTTGTCACAACAATTGAGGAGAACTAAAAGGGATTCAACTGAAGCTTCAGAGGAGCGAAACTACTGAGGTGGAAGTGATTTCTGAGTTTTAATTTATTATTTTAATTTCAATAAATATTCATGTGTGATTATACTTGAATATGCATGATTTATTTGAATTAATCATACGTGTCATGCTTAGATCTCACATGCTTAGGTTTGCATGAATAAAGATGCATGCTATGTGCTACCATGATCCATGCTATGTGTTACTATGCACACATGCTGAATTTAATTATGTTAGTTTATTATTTCTAATTGTTATATTTAATAAAAGATTAATTAAGATTATAACTATGTACCAATGCAATGTGCCATGGGAGATTGTTGTGGGTGTTCTTAACATTGAAACTATGGGTTTGTCTCTAGTTCACATGGATAAAGTCCCAAAATACTCGAATAATGAGTAAGGCCCTAAATCCATTGGAAATTGGCACAAAAGAGTGCACTTTCCTTCTTCAATATGAGTTTCGATAAGGACACCGAGGTTGACCCCTTTCGATATTAACTACAACTATTAAACAATAAAGTTATTGAATCACATAATATTTGAAAGTGTCTGACGTGTATGTCTTATTTGTTGATATAATGAATAAAATATATAAAATGATCCATTGGGCTTTGTGCTCACCCTTTCTTTTTCTAACTTTTCAAGAAATTGATAAACAGAAATAACATGATAGCTAAATAGATATTATTTTACTTAGAATATTTTCTTTTAGAAACTTTATTTAGCAGTAGGGCATGTTGGCCCAAATTTTATTATTTGAGATTAATTCCATTGTAATAGACACAAAGGCTATGTAAATTTGAATTTTGGAAAGGATTAATGATATAAAATTATTTTATTTAAATGTTTCTAAAATATTATTCTTTTGAATCATTGCATGAGTAAGGTTTTGTACCTCTTATGTTTCAATTAATGAGATTAAATTTTTATTAAGATAACTGTTACTTTATTAAGGAATGTTCAAGAGATAATGATATTCAGGAAATTTCAGAGATTTGGGACTGAAATGGAAAGAGTGAAAAATAAAAATAATGTAACACTGGCCCGCCTCCTAGCTGAGTGGTAGGGTGCACGTCCTGAGAAAAGAGAGCGAGAAATTTGGGGGAAGCGGGGTGTTACATTTATCCCTAATCTTTAAACACTAAGGCACAGGAAAAACCCTATTTTTTAGGCATTGTCATGCCTGTTTTGCCCACAAATCAAGGTCATACCTTTAAGAATTTGTTCCTATCTTTTACAACATTTTTCCTCATTATTCCTTTGTTTTTCTAATTGTGTAACTCATTGTTACATGATTGCACACTTACAACCATACTTATATGCACTAAAATGCCCCCAAAACGCCTAGTTTTGGGTGTTTTAGCTATAATGCATATATGTGTGTCTATGGATAATGTTTCCTTGTCTTGTATGCACTTTAAGGCACTTTTCTCATTTTTTCTTAGATTATAATTCTCTAATATGTTGCTAAACAATTTCAGCCCATGTGATTTGCACATGAAGTGCCTAAAAAACTCCATTTTAGGTGTTTTTCACCCACATAACCTAAGGGGTTTATGTGTAGGGTGTTGACTGCCACTACCTGGTTCAAAACACATATAAGGAGGTTTTTTTTTCATGCCGAAAGTCACTTTACCTCAGTCCCTAATGGTGGTCATGCATGTGTGAAAAAGAACACCCTAAACTAGGGTTTTAAGGGTGTTATACCTCACTTGTGAGTCATTCTTCTTCTTTTTCTTCTTCTTCTTCTTCCTTGAGTGGCTTTTACTGCTCCATTCCCTACTATTTTCACATCTCTTAATGCTACAACACCAGCAGTAAAATATGTTAAAGTATAGACTTTAAACACCAAGCGGATGGTATGGCCAAAAGGAGTACGTAGTGTAGGTTGGGTATGAGTTTTCAAAGTAGTTTTGTAGTGTTTTTGCATGGCCTTTGGAAAGTGAGTTTTTGAAGGTTATTCATGGGTGATTTGAAGGGTTATTTAAGAGAAAAGCAATAAAAATCATAGGGACGTCCCATGGGTGGCATCTCCACAGGCCAAAACATGTGTTTAAGGGGGAAAATGGCTAAGATTGAGGGGTTTTGTGATAGTTTCTTTTAATGAGTATTTGGCTAGTCTTCATGATATCTGTACACACTATATGCCATATTGGATAGAGAATCATTAGAATATGGTTTCAAAGTATTAGAAATACCCTAATTATTAAAACTAACGAATTGATTTTAAATCTTTAAGGTTGAAGATTCAGGAGGCTTAAAAAATAGTGCAAGGCCTAGAAGAAACAAAGAGTTAATGTGAATATGATTTCTGAATTTTAAGTTATTATTTTAACTTAAGTAAAATATTCATGTATGTTTGCAAGTATGCCTTGATTAGGATATGCATGTTTATTAATGTTGATGCATGAGTTTAGTGATGTGTGTGATATCATGACCCATGTTACATGAATGACCTATTAACGTGCTTAAGATAGTGATGGAATGATGACTACAATGTTTATAATTCTCACATGTATATTATTGAATGATCATCTAATCTTGCATGTATTGAGTATGAAATTCCATTAAAGAAAAACTAGTAGAGATCTTAAACATGTACTGGCAAAATGATGTATCAACGGGTATCATCGTGAGTGTTCCAACCCAAATTTAGCTTGTCGATTATTTATTTAATTGATTTATGAGTTGAAATTGGGGGTTTGGATTGATCCCACTTTCCAAATTGTGAACTGGGAGTCTGGATTGACCCCATTTTACAAATGAGAAGGGTTTAAGCATCTAGATTAATGTCGCTCCCCAGATGTGGGACACTGAGGTGGATTGCTTTTAGTCTTAATGTTAACTGATAAATGATCAACTATTTAAATTACCTAATCTATGAAAGTGTTTGACATGTGTGATTCATTGGATTGAAATAATGATTTAAATATTTGAGACAATCCACTGGGCTCTTTGAGATCACCCATTTCTTTCTAACTTTTTAACGAAACAAGTAATTAAAGGCTGTGTGGTACGTGGAACTTATTTTAATAGTCTTATTTTGAATTTATTTTCCTACTATCTATAACACCCCGGTCGCCAAATCCTACCGCACACACTACTGACTAGGCATCTTACTCTTTCACCTTGAGACGAAATCATGTGATCACTCCCGCTTTCACTATCTGAAGACTAGGACATTACTTGTATTCTTTCCTTTTCTCACATCATTCCAATAAAATATCATAGTGCAGAAACATAAACAGTACTATCATTCATGATTTAAAATAGGGATAGCATGTTTAAAAGCAATAACATAATTAAACTATGAGATAAATCAAGTACTCAAATTCTGTGCTTATGTTCAAATAAACTAAATCAACAAGGACTTGGCCCCATGGACTAGCTTAATAAACAAAAACATAAATCAAATGCGGGTTTCAAGTCCTACAACTGAAACTAACAAATGATCTATTAACTCCTACTCATCCTCATTAATGAGGGGCATCAATACTACAAAATTTCTCTCTGCCACCTATTAGCACACATGTCTTCAAAGGTTACCTAAAAAGAGATTAGTGGAGGTAAGCTAAAGAGCCCAGTGGATCTTACACAAAACATTTCGAGCATTATAATGTTCAAAATACAAACATGCAAGCACTTGTAATGCATTAAGCATTTCAACAAGTCAATTATTTAAGTTAACATTAAGACTAAAAAGATTTCTTCCTCAACATTCTAACTTAGGTTTAGAGTATTCAATGTAATGCCCAAAGGCCTGTTACATACTCAAAACCCTATCCCGAGGTCGATATCTCACTTGGTCATCAAACCAAGGAGTAAAGTCTCACTTAGACTCATAGTCCCATTACAATTAGAGACATGCCTTGTTACAATGTATTTCGTAAAAGTGACTTCACGATCAACACATAATACCATATATGCTACACCTACTTATATAATACTATGTCAATCTCTTATAATCCGAACTACTCAATATCCATGAAAATTTCGACAGAGTCTCCGCTAAAACTTTAACTTATCTCAAATAAAAATCATCACCTGATAAACATTTTCTCAATCCACCAGTTCACAACAGATAATATTCCACAGGCTATCATCAATCATAACTCATAATTCATAGTCTACGATGTTCCACATTCCTAACTAGTAAAACAGATCCAAATCCCTCTAGTGATATTATATATACAGTGATAATTATAATTATATAAAAAGTATAGCTCGCAAGATAATTACGCCTACACACCCAACAGTAATGGAAGAGTCGTCTACTCTTGTCGCGTTGGCCTCTTTCATTTTCTATCTATTCCTAAAATGTTGAAGACAATAAGTGAGCAAAAACATGCCTAGTAAATAATGTTTATCTATGACATTTAGATGCATTTAAATAACCATACATAAAATCAAATTAGATAAAACATTTAAATTTATTTTGCACATTTAAGTCATACGTATATGCATTCAACATAGTGATTATGTTATTTTCAATGCATCATTTATAAAACACATGCACATGCACATCTTTTAAAAGTAGAGTTAGTCCCACTTCTTGTCTGGCCTGGACAATAATATACTGTACCTCTAATTATCACCTACTCTACAATCATTTCGAGGATTATCACATAAAGAAAGGCTGATACTTCTCATGGCTTAGTCCCATATGGATTATCACATAAGAAGTATTACTCCCTATGGCTCAATCCAAAGAAATGATACCGTATTTTAGATCTGCTCTTGCAAATCTAAAATATGCTATTGTCCAAATACAATTTTCTAAATTCCAAATCAAATGTAACAAATGCCAATACAAGTACCATGCTTACATTCAAATCATTTTCATATCTACAATGCGATATGAATAACCAAAATAAAGAATTACTCACACAACACCAACAACTTAACCCCGTTGGGCACGCATGTCACTTCCTGGTATGATAATCAACCACTTCTAAATTTACTGTAAAATTTAGTAATATGTAATCCATCATTCCATATATAATATATATTTTTATCCACATCAATTCTTATTTAATAAAAATCAAGGGTTTTGACATAATATCACCAAAATTACCATCCAATTAATTCTCAGTATCCATTCCAAAATCTAAATTCCAATCATCACCACAATTATCCTATGAAACATAATTTCATATGCACAAATCAAATTCAATTTATTTTTATAAATAATTTCTAACGTATTTATTATTTCATATTTAATCCTATACGTGCATTAGATCTCACATATTGATGCGCATTAACTCGAATATTCTCAATAACCTTTAAAATTAATTTCTTGCTCATATACAATATTTTTATAGCAGAAAATAAAATAAATAGTCTTCTCAAATATATTTTTACTAATTTTTTTCTAATTTTTATAAATACCTCAATTGGTCAATCATTCACCAAAAATCCAATTGATATCCAAAATTCGTGAATTTGGTGTATGGGTACGAATTTTCATCCTCTACATTCCTATGAGTTTCAATCAAAGTTTTATTAGGGTTTAACATACTCAAAAGTCCATCGAAAGGTTATTCCACTTTGGGTATTTATTATGATGTCTACAGAACAAACAAACAAAAACTAACCACATATTTGGGATCTAGGTATCACAAGGAGTGTATTGGTATAATTTTTGCTAATTTTACTCATGGTGGGGAATATCCCATTTTGGTACTACTATAAAACATCCCTTATAGTAAAAATTATACCCCTAGGATTATAGTATGTGACTTACTTAGTATTTTTAAAATAAGAATTAGGAGAAACGCTTACCTACGCATCAAATTTGTCGAGAAAAGGTCGGATTTTCTTTTTTTTTTCTCCCCTCTTTTCATTTCGTTTGTCCTTGTCATTCTAGAAGTGAAAATAAAAAAACAACACAAGAACAATTTGAGGGAGCAATTCAACCCACATGATATATATATATACATATATATATATATATATATGCTCATTTAACCCAAATTATACCCACATTATTGTATATTTTTATTTTTTATTTCCACAAAAATTATCATTTTTTCAATACTACTTTAAGTAATTAATTTATACACCTATCATGTATTTTTAATACATGTATATAATTATATGTACATACACGTATAGTTCGTACAAATACATGTATTTATACCCATTTATTTTTATTCAAATTAATTTGTGTCAAACTAAAATATGTAGTGTTACACACCTACAACTAGGAATACCCACGATGATGTTGGATCTCACAACGGTATTCTCGTTACCGTGCCGGTATGTGGTTCATTGATGTAATCATCTTAAATTAGTGACCACAAGTATTTTTACAATTTCAATATCCAATATACATGGGGAAGGATATAAAATAAACAATTCATCATGCCTATAGTCACATTAGATATACCATTCATTATATGGCAAGCATAGCATGGATTCTAAACTATGAATCCTTAAAAGAAACAACCATGCATTCATATGAGACGTATACATTCCTAACATGTTTCTAAACCATAAATAATGGTAAACACACAGTCATTTTTTCGTATTCAAACTAAAATAATGCTAAAGTGTTTTAGGTAGTCACTTCTACATGTTTCTTTGTCTAATCCCTTTCAATTTCTATCTCATTATCTCTGATTCCTCATTATCTCTGATACCTCGAGGTTTGAACCTTTAAGAATTTAGTACTTGTATTACTTTCAATGTTTAAGACTCAATATTTAACAATGAAGGTCTGTAGTGTGCTTAATGGGTATAAAGGGGTGACTACTATGTGTTTCAGCCCCAAATGACCATGTTTTTCTATACCTTGATCTTAAGATTTGAAAAAGTATTTGAATGGGATGAAGAGTTTATACCTAATTTTTGATCGTTGCCTCCTCTGTTAGACGGAGTGTCCAAGATACATTCATTGGTGGTGATGATAACACTCTTTTGGCAAAGATTTGGGGTTCTAGCATGTGATCGCAGTGTTTTCTCTATGCAGTTCTCCTTCCGTTAATGTTTGTAGCTAGTGATAGTAGTGCACGAAATGGGTTAGAACAGATAAAAAATGACCATTAAAGAGAAACTGTTTATACATGAAATGGTTTAGAACAGATCAAAAACAACCATTAAAAGGAAACATTTTAAAGATTACTTACAACTGATTTTGAACTCTACTCAATGTCCCGTAGCAACACAGTTGTCCTCCTATTTCTATTGGAAGACTATTTGGAAGGGGATGACTAGTTGGATTCAACTTAGAACACACGAGAGAGGAACGATGGTTGTAAGGGTGGCTAGGGTTCATTGTTGCATTTAGGGTTTTATGTGAGAGTGAACATGGGTGCGTTGTGAGTGAGTTATTAGGGTTCTGCAACGCAATCTATATATATATATATGATCAGTCGAGACCGAGGGTTTTTTAGAGCATCGACGTAGTTCCTCAACCTTCTATTCCTAGTTTTAATCGTAGCATCGTGGTCTTGACGTGTTCCTAATAGCAGGATCGTTATCCCAAACCACGATGACACATCCTTCTCAAGATTAACGAGTTTTTTTTTATCTTAGGATCGCGGTCCTCACGTGGACCACGGATTTGGAACACAAGACCACAGTTTCCACTCACGGGACCACGGTCCCACGACAACCCCACTCCTTTGGGGTAAGACCGTGGTCCCAATTTTGGGGATCGTAGTCCTTGTGCATATGTTTTTTTTGTCCATTGTTTGTTTTGCTTGTGTTTTCAAAACTTGGGTTATTATAGTATCACAATTTTGTTTTTAGTTAGGCGTGTTATGTTAGCCCTAGTTTTTTCATTGTTAATTTTAAAGTTGTTTTTATGGATTAAACTCATAGGTCATTGTACCTATTGAATATTGAAAGATATTATAAATTGTGGTATTTTATTTTATTTATTTTATTTTAAGGTTTCAAAGTATTTTACGTGAAGTCTATGTGAGTTAATGTGACTCAAGAAGTATCATGGAATTGGGACAGATAAAGAAAAAAAGAAATAGAGATAATGTGACATCTCGTCTCTTGGGAGGCCTTGATGTTATGGTTGTGTTTTGCAGGTGACCTAATTATGGCTATTGTTATTATTATTGATTCGAGGACATTCTAATAATTGCACCTTCAAAAATGGACCGACCATTAGGAGGGGGGTGTTACACAAGATTTCTAGGCCCCTTTGCAATTTGCTAGTCAAGAATGTCCCATTATTAGGCTACCTAATTCAAATGCACCATTTGAGATAATGTGTGATGCCTCAAATTATGTTGTTGATGCAAGTTTTGGACAATGCAATGACAAATTATCCCACTTAGTTTATTATGCTAACAATATTCTTATTGATTCACAACTAAACTATTCTACAATTGAAAAGGAGCTTTTAGTAATTGTGTTTTCCTTAGAAAAATTTAGGTCTTATTTTTTAGGATTTAAGGTCATCATTTATTCGGATCATGTTACATTGAGATACCTTTTCTTGAAGATGGATGTCAAACCTAGGTTAATGCACTTGGTTCTTCTACTCTAAGAATTTGATTTGGAGATTAAAAATAAAAGAAGAGGAAAAACGGTGGTAGCCGACCATCTTTCAATGATCAGTGTTAAGTCTTTTCATAATGCATGTCTGGTTTCTAAGTCATTTCATCATGAACAACTCTTTTCAGTTTCACAAGCTCCTTGTCATGCTAACATTGTTAACTATCTTATCATTGGTCTATTACATGATAATTGGACCCAACAAGATGAAAAATTCTTATTCTCTAAAGCTAAGGACTTCTACTGGGATGACCCATATTTATTGAAGTATTGTCCTGATCATGTGATTAGATCTGCATTCTAAATCAAGAGATCCAAGTGTTCTATTAATCTATCATAATCAACCTTGTGGAGGGAAATTAAATGCTAAGAAAATAGCTACAAAAATATTGCAATCAGGTTTTTATTAGCACTCCTTCTACATGGATTCTCATGCTTATTGCATAGCTTGCCAAAGATGTTAGAAGTTAGGAAGCATTGGGCATAAAAACATGATGTTTTTAAATCCCATTTTGATAGTTTAGTTGCTTGATGTTCGAGGAATACAATTTATGGATCATTTTTCACTGTCTTTTGGAAATGCCACATCCTAGTATTTGTTGGTTATATGTCCAAATAGGTGGAAGCTATTGCATGCAAAACCAATGATCACAAGGTAGTGGTTTAGTTCATCAAAAGCCACATATTTGCGTGCTTTGTCATATCATGTACAATTATTAGTGATGGAGGTGTGCACTTTTGTAATAAGGTGTTTGAGCACTTGACAAAAAAGTACAATATATCTCATATAGTTGTAAAACCATACCATCCTCAAACCAATTGACAAGTGAAAGTTTCCAATAGGGAAATTAAAAAATTTTAAGAAAATATTGTTAATACCAAAAAAAAAAGCATTGGTCCCTTTGACTATCCAATGCACTATGGGCTTATAAAATAGCTTGCAAGACACCAATATGTATGCCCCCACATCAACTTGTGTTTGGAAAAACATGTCATTTACCTGTTGAGTTAGATCATAAAGTATATTAGGTATGAAAAAAACTCAATTTTGATTTAGAAAAAGCTGGTGCTCAAATAAAACTTCAAACTACTAAGTTAGAATAGCTAAGAAATGATGCATATCATTGTGCTAAGAATTACAAAACTAGGTTGAAGATGACCATGATAATTAGATTCTTAGGAGGTCTTTCACTCTAGGTAGAATGTTTTACTTTATGACTCTCATTTGCATTTCTTTTCAAGCAAATTAAAATCTCGTTGGTCAGGTCGTTTCACTATTAAGACTATTTTCCACATGGGGACATTAAAGTTTTTAATGAGAATGACAACAATTTCGAGGTCAATGAACAAAGATTGAAGTCATGCTTGAAGTTGTCCAACTCACAAGAAATGCAAACTTTTTTTTTTTTTTTTTTTTTTTTGCTTCAAGATCCTGTTTACAATTATCTCTGTCTAACTCATTCCCTCCAATTTTTTAAAATTGAGGACAATTGGTGTTTCTAGTGGGGGAGAGTGTTATCCTATCATTTCTTTTGAGTTTCATTTTACCTTAAAAAGACACAAGAAAAAGAAAAATATTCACTAAAAGACCTTTTTCTCTCCCTATTTAGCTCATTAAGTAATCTTTTTTCTCTTCAAAAAATTATTATTTACTTCTATATATAAGCTTGTTGAAAATAAATGTGGAAATTGTTTGTTTAAGGGAAATGGTGAAGAAAGTGTTAATATACCCATAAGGTGAAATGAACATGAGTGTGAGTCTAAGAAATGAGACTTTTATAAAATAAATTCTTGAAAACTTCTTACCTAGCCTCACATCTAACTATGCTTAAAATTAAGTTTTATCCCTTATGCTAATGGACTTCCTCAAAAAAGAAAAAATTGCCTACGAAGATACAGTGACATTTTCAGATGGTGAACAAGATGCATGTTGCAGATAATACGTTCCACCATTGAAGGTTGAGCTTACCACAAGCCCATAATGTAACTAAAACTTTAGGCCAAAGTTGGAATTCCCTTTACACAAGGATTTTGGTAGCATTTATGTTATAATGGTTTTATGCCTTGATACTTGAAAATTCTCAACATTAAATGATCTTTACAGTGGAATACAAGTATAATGCTAAATCAACAAGATTGTAATGGTGAACATTAATTGAATCAGGTGACAATTTTTATGTTTGTTGTTGGTTGTTATTATTTTATTTTATTTTTTTCACAATTTTGCTAACGAACTAGTAAAATGCTAGTGGGGAGTGTGATGAAATCGCAATTTTGAATTTTTTACCCCACTTTTTAATAATTTTATATTTAAAATAAAAATTAAAAAAACTATTTGGCAGCATTTTATAATTCTTTAAAGGTGATTGTGTTGCTTTCATAATAAAGTTATTTTTAAATTTTTGAGTTATGTGCATGTCTCACTTGGTCTTCAATTAATTTTAGATATTTTTTTAAGTTGAAGTGCTAATTTAGAAGATTGTAGATTTCTAAGATCCGTGCCTCATATCTATACATCATGGACTCAATACGAAGAATTGAGGTGCTACATCTACCAAGGTTTATTATCAATCTGTGTTTGTAAGACTGACTTTGTGGGATCCACATGATTGGAATCTTGAATGAAAATTTCAACGAGCACATATCCACACCCATTTATGAAAGATGAATATGTTACATGACAAAAGAAAAAGATCTAAGCAACTTCATAAATGATCGCAATCTTCTTCTTATTCTCTTGATCGAAGATATTTGTGTAGTTTAGATATTGACCATTTTTACAAGATTTTTAGAGAATAATTGATGGATGTATTTTTTAGAAACTAGGAATTTAACACACACACACACACACACACACACAGATATATATGTATATATATATATATATATGTACATATTTCTATTTCTTTTTATTATTCACTTTGTATACCTTAAAGTTGCACCTACTTTCTTTTATACCTTGGAGTGTACATAATTTATATTCAAAAATATTATAAGCTTCTCAAAGTCACATTTATTTAATTTCTTTTATCGAATTTCATACGAAATTTTTGGGTATTACAGGGATATTGCAAATGGTTTTTAGGAAAGTTTAGTCCATATCTGAACAATCAAACATTAAATGCCACCTTCCCAACATTGGGTTGGCTCGACCTCTCCCCTTCCATGAGCGCATGCGTGACCACAGACTTAAGGATGCCTAATAAGTCCCAAATGAATTCTAGGTTTACATAAGTGATGGTAGAGGGGTATAAATCTACAAGAAACTCCTCATCGTCACACTCTTCCACCACTTCAATGGGAAGAGCCAAGGAGGGTTAGACCCCATAGCCCTAAGTGTGGGCCTAGTCGAAATGAGACAAGGAAGGACCAGGAACTTCCCCAAAGCTAAGCTTGAACTCAAGCAAAGGATGCCCAATGATCTGAGGAGGGTCAACAAAGTGTAACAATTCAATCCTATGATCCTGGCCAAAACATTAGGTCAAGGAGAAGGGATTAAAAGGGAACTCCATAACCTTTTCCAAGCTATCATTTCCATTTTGCAGCGGAACAACTCAACCCCATAGTGGTTGCTTGTAACTAAGGTGTGTGGTCAAACTCAAATGGCTCATCCCCATTGAGCAAGTTAAAAGCTTGTTGATAAATTGCTAAAGGAAACCCATATGAACAATATAAATAGGAGAAAAAGAAATTTACTAAGCAAGGAATATTTTGAAGAAGGGGAAGTCTAAACAGGAAAAATGAAAATTGGGAAAGAGTTGAACACGGAAGCACAAAAGTTTTTGTTATGGGAATTTGAATAGAAATAATTGGGTGGAGACATTATTTATGGGAAGAGCCTCTTTCGTCTCATAAGAACAAATGAATCGACACAAACCTATCACCATATGATATAGGCGAAGTAGATATCAAGGTCGATCAAGGGTCACAATTGAGATAATGGCATCGCAAATCTCAAAGCACGTCGATAAAGGAATAAGCTTGTGCCCTAGCAGGGTGAAGGACATAGGCTTGGGGTGTAAATGTTGAGTCAATTACTCATCCTTGAAGCAAGGCCAATTTGAGCTAAATAAGGACTTCAATTAGGACTATGAACCAAGTAGAAAGCCAACTCGCAAAATTCAGGAACAAGTATGACACTAGCTTGGAGGTCTATGAACTTAAAGGTGTGGGCTGAGCTCAGGAAATCCCCTTAGAGATGAGCTTGCGAAGCAATAAAATTTGGGAAAATATTCACCAAGAGCTTGGACTGAAACACAATAAACAATTTGTTGCCTAACTTAGTGTAATAGCCCAAAAATCAATAAACCCTTTACATAATTTTAGAATTTATTATTATAAAATAAATAATTCAAACAAATAAGAGAAAGCTTAAGTTTCATCATAATCATGTAACACAAGTATTAAGTAACCCCAAATAACCTATAAAAATAATATAAATTTGGAGAACATGATAAATATCGATGAAACTAAGAATATAGCACAAAAGACTCTAGTTATCATGGTAATGATTGGGATTACGGCGGTAATGTGAGCAAAAACCCAAGAAAACCCACAAATTCAAGGTAAACTTGACTACCATGGTAGACTATCGTAGTAATCATGCATTATCATGGTAGTGTATCATGTTACTGTAGTAGTACATGATTACATAAATTACCATTCTCCCGTGAGAACCCTAATTCTTGTTTATTTTGATATACAGTTACGCAAAGCCTCCCCCAAACCCTACTAGTCATCATCAGTCGATTCATCCTCCTCCCTGACGCATCCTAGACTTATTTTAATCCATCCCAACCTTCCCAAACCATCTCACAAGCCAAGGAAAGGAGAAGAACTACACAAACCGTAAAGATTCGGGCTGAGACGCATTTTCAAATTGTAATACAGAGGTAATATGTTTAGCTCGCAATGAATACATATCTGCTATCACTGATTTCACATTGTTCATGGTTATACTCACCCATTCACATACATATATCAGAATTGTAAGGCATCAAAGACATCTTTCGAGGTGAACAAGGGGATCAACTAATAGGAATGAGGTATATAACTCTTTTGTCCAACGAAATGCATGTTTTTAGGTCTTAAGTTTGATGTATCGAAATGCCATACACTGGAGGAAAAAAGAAATTTACTAACAAAGTGCAATTTCCAAAAATCATGTGACTATTGCGATAGCCTACCATGCTAGTGCACTATTCACATGCCCGGAACATAGACTATTGCGGTAGTGCGATTAAAGTACCCTAGTTACCACAGTAACGCATCTGAGACCTATTTTTCTTTTCTCACATATAATTTAGCTACCTCAATAATATGTCAGCTTCTTCTTTTTGCCCCTCACCTACCAATTTTAGTTATCACAGTACCCCTCTCTTCTATCGTGGTACACAGAAAGGAAAATGCCTATTGGGATTCTTTTTCATAGCACACGCTACCATGACTAAGTAATCCTTAGATTATGATCTAACAACATTAGAATTGTATCAAATGCTAAGAAAATAGATTTAATCTTGAAAGGTTGAGGTTTCAAGGCTATTGAAGCAACAAGAAGATTACCCAAGGGAACAAAATAACAGATGGAAGTAATTACCTTGCTCATTTGTATTATTTGAGTTTAAATACTGAGCATGATGTATGTCACTTTAAATGAAAGCTTAGAAGCATGCTAGGATGCTGCTTGAATGACTTATGAATAACATGAATGCATGAATGCTAGAATAACATGAGTTATATGTGCATGCTCGGTGTTTACAAGCTTTTTATAACATGAGATGATTATTGCTTTATTTATATTTCCATGAGATGACTAGCATGATTAAGTTATTGTACAATGATGCATCATACATGATGAAATGATAACTATGTTTTTCATGAGATGTTTGTTGATATTCAAGCACGTACTAGCTCAGTGGTCCATGAGGGATCACTATGGGTGTTCTCGTGGTAAGCAACGATGGGTTTGTCCCTAGTTTTCGAGATAAAACAATGGGCCCTAGTCCCTAGAGATGGACCAATTGGTGTGTCTGTCGTTGCCTAGTTCAGTGATAGATATATTCCTATACCCCATTGGAATTTAGCATGTATTGCACTTTCTCTCTTTCTGTTTGATATGATGATGATGAGAGAATACTTGGGTTAAGCCTTCAATTTAATTAATGAGTGTTAAACAGTTCAGTGTTTGAAATGCATAATGCACAATAAGTAGTTGCATGCTCTATGTTTGATTTCAATAATGCTACTGATGTACTATGTATAACCCACTACGCTCTCAAGCTGACCCCACTTTTCCATTTCACATGATATTTGAAACGGTGCTTGTTGACCAACATCTCCAGGAGATCTTACTAGTTAATTACAAACCTCACTGTGGAGGTTGTTTAATGATACTTTCATTTGAGTACAAGGTTTAGACTGGCGATATGAACCTCTAGACTAATTTAAATTGTTAATTTTCTCTATGGTTTAGATGCTAGCCATACAAAATAATCATTTATATGATTATTTTTGTATATTTGCATGGGTCACATGTTGGTCTGTTCAAAGGATCGATAAATTATTCATAAGTGTTATGGTGCGTCCAAAAGGTGTTTAATATGATTGGAATATGAGAAAAATAACATCTTGATTCTTGGCAGATGACACGTGTACTGATAATTAATGTGGGATGAGTGCACTTCTCCATGTATGACCCCGAAGTGACAAAAATGAAAGGACCGCGAATTGGAGTGTTACAAAGTTGGTATCAGAGCTTAGTCATTAGGTTACTGGGCAAGATAAAAGTTTAGACTGTAGAGCATTAGGCTAGATATTACCCTAATAAATCTTTAGTTTACTAGATAAATGTTTACTCTAATGTTTAGTTTATTCAATTAGTAGAATTACTGGGCAACATGTTTAGTTAGATGCCAAAGGAGGTATCTAGACATAATGTCAGGTTGTTGGTTCAATGGAGGAACCACTCAGCAGCATATTGAGACTTTAGGTCGAGGAAAAGAGACCATAAGTAGAAACTTGGGTGTTGCCAAGGAAGCACAATGGATCATAAATAAAAATCATTAGGATATAGGTTAGAGACTGAAATATGTGAATAACAAACCACTTGTTTGGTCAGGACACAAGATTGGTATGATCATGTACCTCTAGTTCCTGCATGGTATGGGACGCATAGGAATTAGGGATATGGAAGAATCCTAGACATGGAGATTGACAGGCCATGGTTAGTGAATGATCGATAACTTTGGAAGAACTTATTTCTCTATGCCTGGTTGATAAGAGACGATTAAGTGTAGTGAGAGTTGGGAGAAAATCATCGAGACATTTGCAAAATTGTTTGGGTAAAGTGAGGTTTTTGGGTAGAAGCCTATGTCACCAACTAAGAGTGGTATGAGACATTTGAACCCAAAGACATGGATGAAAGCTTGGAAATCTCTCTATGTTAATGTGAATTGTGTGTTGATTGAATGGTTGTCTGCATGCTCTTTGATATTATGATTTTGAATACTATTATATGAAACCAAAAATCATATACCTAAAACAAACATGAAGACTTGAAGACCTCAATTTCAAACTTAGAAACATAAATTGATATGCCACTGAATAAACCAAAAACTTATAGGCAAAAATCTAAACTCATGGTAGTACGACGACACGAAAAAGATAGCTTTGGCAATAAAATGAGAACTTATAAATAAAGATATGAAATATGGCAATTATCACAAGTTGCAAAAGCATTTAGGATCCAAATTTTGAGAAAAAGGGGTTCTTAAAACCTAGATTGAATGGAAATAAAGTTATGATGCTCCTTATATATATTGAAATTTCTCTTTTCTAATATCATGTTGACATATGGGATACTAAAATAACGTTTGTCTTGTAAATAATGGCAAGAACAAAGGGTAACGACACAATAGATAAAAATATCGATGAATAAGGGCAGAGGGAAAATGGAGTAGCAGTGGCAAAAGCTCCAGCTGGGATAGTGGTGACTACAAAAATGTTCGCAAAATTCGCTCGATAAGTGGTAGAACAGGTTATGAAAAGTCTACCACAAGTTCAGAACCCATCACTAGTATAGCCACAACCACAAATTCATCAGGTTCCATTGCTTAACGATCCAGTGGTACCGAACCGACTAATTGCAAATGACATAAAACAGAAGAACCTGTTCATGGAATTCCAAAAAGTGCAACCTAGGGCTTTGAAGGTATGACTGATCACTTGGAAATGGATAAGTGGTTTACTGAGATGAACAAACACTTGAATGTCTTAAGGGTAACTGGCCCCAAGAGAGTTGCATTAATAATGCACCAGTTTGTTATACCTACCTATCATTGGTAGGAGATAGTTATGAAAGATCCAGCTATACATGTATCCACTTGACATGGGAGTAGTTTAAGGCTTTGTTTTATGTGAACCTTTTCTCAATTGCAAAGATGAGGCAGTTATAGTCAGAGTTCATCCGACTAATGCAAAAAACAATGACAATGGCAGAGTATGAACATAAATTCATAGAATTATCTAGGTTAGCTCCTAAGATGATAAAGGATGAATAGTCCAAGGCAGATAGGTTTGCTAAGGGACTAAAGGTAGAAATATGAAAAATCATCCTTCTTCTAAGGTTGACCACTTTTGAAGAAACGAGGTTACGGCCCAGCTAATTGAGTAGGATCTCAAATATGAACAAGCTTTGAGGAATAGGCACAAGCAGTCAGAACCAGAACAAGCGGTAGGAGCCTCATAGAAGAAGTAGAAAAAGCAAGATGGGTATAGAACACCTCAAAATTAGAATCAGGCATAGAATTATAACAAGCCATAGAACCAGTAGATACAAACAAATTGTGGTAGGGATGTGAAGAGGGAGCATGCTAAGAGGCAAGGGTTGTGCTCTCAATGTCACTAGAGAGGACATACTGCCAAAAACTGTCCTAACAGAGCTCCAACCCCTCAACAACAATAGCATGAATGTGGGTAGGATGGTCGTCCACAGTAGAGGTAGTAGCCATAGCCCTAGCCACAGGAAAATTAGAGGCAAAACCAAAATCAGGCTCGAGGACAAAACCAAGCCTAACTTTATGCCACTGATGCCCACACTGATCTTGCACCTGCAGTGGAAGGTATTTTCCTTTTGTTTAATGTTGCTATAAAAGTTTTGTTTGACTCAGGTGCTACTAAGTCTTTCATTTATGAACACTTAGAGGATAAATTACAATTGGTGACAAACACATTCCCTACGATATTGCATGTAGCCACACCCATAGGGACCACAATGAATTCCATGAAGTATTTTGTAAATATGACCTTAGATTCAAAGAGAAACTGATTTCAGCTAATCTCAATGGACTTTCTTTGATGGGTATGAGGTAATATTGGGGATGGACTAGCTAACCCAATATCAAGAATAGATAGATATTAGAAGTGGAGGGTGATTGTGATGTTGTTTTTTAGTGAATTGTTTAAGATAAAAGGGGATATGAAAAGACTTCGAGGAATCCCATATTAGCCATGCTACACAATTTAAAATAGGAGGACTTCAAATAGTTGCTAGTAGAGGACGCTGAAAAAAACCTAGAGAAATACAATAGGTACTTGTAGTGCAAGAATATGTAGATGTATTCCCAAATGATCTACCTGGATTACCGCCACACAGATAAGTGGAGTTCAGGATTATGTTACATCCAAGCACTGATCCCATAGCCATTCCACCCTATATAATGGCAGCAGTGGAATTGATTGAAGTAAAGACATAGTTTGATGAGCTCCCTCAGAAGGGATTTATCAAACCTAGTGAGTCCCTATGGGGAGCTCTAGTGCTATTTGTGAAAAAAAAGGATGGATCCATGAGGTTATGTATGGATTACCGAAGGACAAACTAAGTAATAGTAAAGAACAAGTACCCATTTCCCAAAATAAATGACCTATTTGATCAATTGAGGTAAGCCACTCACTTCTCCAAGATTGATCTGAGGTTAGGATATCATCAGTTAAAAATTCGGGAGTCTGACATACACAAGATAGCCTTTAGAACTCGATATGGGCATTTTGAGTTCACGATAATGCTGTTAAGTTTAACCAACGCACCGACTGCATTCATGGACTTGACGACTAGAGTCTTCAGACAATATTTAGATCAGCTTGTCATGGTATATGTAGGCCACATCCTGATCTACTGTAGATTAGAGGCTGAACACGTAAAACAATTGACGATTGTCTTACAGACTTTGTGAGGAAATGAACTCTATGCTAAGTTTAGCAAGTGTGAGTTTTAGACAAAAAAAGGTCAAGTTTCTTGGCCATGTTGTTTTAGCTAAAGAAATATTTATAGATCCTAAGAAGGTTAAGGCGATATCAAACTAGAATTAGCCTAAGATGGTTACAAAAATCAAAAGCTTCTTAGCTCTACCAGTATATTACTACTGGTTTATCCAAGACTTCTTGAAGCTAGCTGGTCCAATAACCAAGTTAACTAGCAAGGGAGAAAAATTCATTTGGGATGAAAAGCGTGAATGTTAATTCCAAGAATTAAAGAAAAGGTAACTTCAACACCTATCTTTGTCACACCTACTCGCGGTGTGATATATCTATTATACACTGATACTTCACAAAATGGTTTGGGCGCGACATTGATGCAAGAGGAGAAGTAATAGTTTATGCTTCATTTCAGTTGAAAATCCATGGTAGAACTATCCCACACATGATTTGGAGTTAGCGGCAATTGTTTTTGCCCTAAACATTTGGAGGCATTATCTCTATGCAGAGAGCTTTGATTTATTCTTAGATTATAAGAGCCTGAAGTATATTTATACCCAGAGGAGTTGAACCTTCAATGGCATAGGTGGAAAGAATTCCCGAAAGATGGACTTCCAGCTGCACTATCATCTAGGAAAGGCTAGTGTGATAGCCGATGCGCTCAACAGGAAGTTCAGCAAGAGTAATGAAGAGAAGGGGAAAATGTATTAGTTGATCAGTGATCATAACCTGGGTATAACTTCAAACAAGAATCAGATATATTTGTTTGCCATGACTTGCCAATTAGATCTCTTACTCCAAATAAGAGATGAACAAAAAGGGGATAAATGGATCATTGATCTGATGGAGAGTGTCAAGCGAAGTAAGTATACAGATCTTAGAATTGATGCCAAAGGTACACTCAGACTTGGGGATAAAATCTGTAAACTTCAGAGTGGGCAGAGCAGAAGAACCATACTAGATAAAGCTCATCAGACCAAATACATGATGCACCTTGAAGGAGATAAAATTTATCAGAAACTTAGAAAAATGTATTGGTGGAGAGGTATGAAAAGGGACATAGCCAATTATGTCTCTAAATGTTTGAACTGTCAGCAGGTAAAGGCCAAACATAGAAAACCCTTAGGAATGTTGCATCCACTTCTAATACCTGAATGGAAGTGCGATAATATTGCAATCGACTTTATTAGCGATCTGCCCAAAAAGGGGAGGACACCATATGGGTGATTATGGATTGTTTGACAAAAGTAGCTCACTTCCTACCCATATGATCTACAGATTTTGTTGAAAGCTTGGAGAGCTATACATGTGTTCCCAAGACCATTGTGTCAAACAAAGATTCCATATTTACTTTTCAGTTCCAACAAAGTTTGCAAAAAGAGCTAGGAAGAATGCTCACCATAAGCACTGCTCTCCATCATCAGATTGATGGGCTGTCTAAGAGGGTCATTCAAATATTGGAAGACATGTTGAGAGCTTGTTTCCTTAACTTTAAGGGTAATTGGAGCAAGTACTTATACTTGGAGTTCGCCTATAATAACAGTTATCATATGAGCATATGAATGGTTCCATATGAAGCACTCTATGACAGACCCTGCAGATCATCATCATGTTGGGCAGATTCTGCAGATCAAGTTCTCATAGGATTAGAAATGGTTGACGAAATGAACACATAGGTAAAATAGATTTAGAAAAGGCTAACTATAGCTTTGAGTAAGCAAAAGAACTATGCAGATAAGAGGCAAAAATCTCTAGAATTCCAGCTAGGTGAAAACGTTTTTGTGAGAATCAGTCCTCAAAAAGATCCTTCACCAAAGTTCATTGGTCCATTTGAAATACTTAAATGGGTCAAAAAATGTTCCTACGAACTGAACGAACCAAATAGAATGTCCTTGATCCACAACATATTCTATGCATTGATGCCACAAAAGTATGAATCAGACCCCTTTCACATCATACACTGTAAGGAAATTAAAATCAGGGTGATGCAACTTACGAGGAATTTGCAATTTGGATATTAAATCATAAAGTATAGTCTCAAAACCAAGGACATTCCTCTAGTCAAGGCTCTGTGGAGACATTATTACCTGAAAGAGGCAACCTGAAAATTGAAAATCGAGATGCAAACGAAGTAACCAGATCTCTTCACCAAAAACATCTAATTGGACAACATCATACAAGTAATGCACTCTTTTAAAATTTTCGAGAACAAAATTCTTTTAAGGGAGTAGGTCGTAATACCCCAAAAGTCAATAAACCCTTTACATAATTTGAGAATTTATTATTATAAATAAATAATTCCAATAAATAAGAGAAAGCTTAAATTTTGTCATAATCATATAACACAAGTATTAAGGAATCCAAAATTACCTATAAAAATAATATAAATTCGGAGAACATGATAAATATCGACGAAACTACAAACATAGCACAAAAGACTCTACTTACTTGACTAGATTAATTACTTTGGGATGGGTTTGCTTCTCAATGCATGATCCCAATGTGACAAAATTGAAAGGACTGAGAATTTTGGTGTTACAGTTAAGAAGGCATAACACAAGTCGACCATGAGGGATAGTGAATTTTAAAACTTCAGCTATCATGAACTTGGCGTATACTTTACGGTCACTAAACCAACCTGGCAAGTTAACACCATTGGCAGACAAGCAAAACCAAGCTAACCTAAAATAAGATGCGCACATAATATAGAGTCGATGAATATAACACCACAAGCCCGATCAAGAGAAGGACGTGCCTATATGATGATCAAGTAGAGCTCACCATTAGGTTAGGTTACCATGATTGATTCCTTAATTCCTACTGGTAAATCCTTAAATTATCACCACAAGGAAGATATAAGCAAATCCTTGGAGTTTTCAAAAGAAGAAAGATTTCAAATCCTCCATGTGAAGGATCTTTCTTATCTAACATACCCTCCATGAGTATATATACTACCCATGATTGTGAGCAAAACATCTTGTTCTAATTTTTACAAGCTCATAGTATGCCATTCAGAGTTTTTCATCAATAAAAAAATATTTTAGCTATTCCCTCAATTTCTTGGTGTTATTGTTATTTTTTTCTCATTCCTATTCTATGAACTCCTTCATAATTGGGCTAGATGGATTTATGATTAGACATTCACAGTATGTATTATGAACATATATACAAGTTTTTGATGATTCAAACTACTACATTCACTTGTTAGCTTAATTGCAATATGTGCCTAAGCTACTCCTTTAAAGAGGACAATTGTAATACCCTCAAAATTTGTACGAAATTTAATTAAATAAAATAGAATTAATCCTTGAGAATTTTATAAAATTTTAAAGATACAAGATTTTATACATTTTAACTTATGAGTGGCCAAAATGAAAAACAACATTGGGACATGAAATATACTCAAATGTGGTACCCTACATTAGAGTTTGAAATTTCAAACTAAATAAGAAATAAAAATAACCAAGGAAGTTGCTAAAAATCTATACTTTCCAAAACCCTCATTCTCTTCATACAAGACAAATAGAGAATTAGAAATGTTTCTAAAATGAAATCAACTAAAAAGAATGTATTAACAACTTCTAAAAAAATTATTTACTAATATATGTGCCTCCCTCTTGGCATCCCTTTTTTTCTGTAGTTGTTCTAAACAACAGTTGGAGTAGTAGTGACGAAGTGTTGCACAAATTTTGTACTAGCAGTTGGGGAGGTCTGAAGGAGATTCAATAAAGGCTTCAAGAGAAGTAAAGCTATTTAAGATGGAAGTGATTTTTGAACTTTTACCTTGTTATTTTGATTCAAATATGATGTGCATAGATGCTTGTTTAGCCTAAAAATATGTCATGATTATGCATGCCACAATTATACATGTCATTGATTAGAGATTCATGCTTAGGATTGTATGAATAATGATGCATGATTTGTATTGATATGATCTATGCTGTGACATGCCTACCATTAAAAAAGTGTTATTTACGATTTATTCTAAATATATCATGCTTATGTTTATTTAATGAAAGATTAAACAAAGGTTATAACCACGTACTGGCACAGGGACAAATTTTTATTGTGACTATTCCAACCAATATTCTTGAGATGTAAATTAAGGGTTTGGATTTAACTCCTTTTTATCAATGATAAGTTGAAGGTCTAGATTTTACCTCATCCCCTAAATGCAACACGTAATGAGACATATTCCTCTCAGTCTTAATGTCAACTTAAAACAAGTAACTATTTGAATTACTTAATCTATTGATATGTTTGTTATGCATGTTATATTTGTTTAGAAATAATGAGTTAAATTTTTAGAATGATCCACTGGGCGCATATGCTCATCCTTCCTTTCTAATATTTTAGGAAATTAAGAAATCAAGGCTACACAGATGGCAATTAGATTAGTTCTTCAAAAATTTTATTAAATTGTAGGGCATGTTGGCCCAAGTTATTTTATTTAAAATTTGAAATTATTTTCACTGTAATTAACACAAAGACTATGTATCTTTGAATTATTTGAATTAATTAATAAAAGTGGATTTCATTTATTTCATGATGTGGTTATTATTTTTTTATGAAATCTTCTTTTGCATAAGTTAATGTACAAAGAAAGTCTCATAGATTTGGCATCGAAATAGAAAAGAATAAATATGACAGTGCCTGCCTCTCAACGGGTTCCCCTATCTTTGAAATACTTAAGAGCAGTGTGGTAATTGCTCTCTCCGGACCAGAACGGGTCAAACTTGGGCTACGAAGGGGAAGTGGGGTGTTACAACAATTCTAAAGACCTCAAAATTCTTGCTTTATTCCTTTTGATCTACATCAACTTGTTATAAGAACATCATTCAAAACTAAGAAAATGGTCCAAATTTCGTCCCTCATTGTAGCTACTCCTGGTAACTAAGATGATAGGCTACTGTCACACCCCGACCCCCGGACCGGACGTCGTGTCTGTCAATCTGAGGCCCCGTCGTCGGGCGTCGCGCGGCTCCAAGCTCGGCGCGTGGTCTGCCGAGGCCCTGGGCGTGCGACAGATGTCGTCAGTCTATCTTTCTACCTCAATACACGAGGTATAAATCATTTCTTTAATTTCAAATAGTCATTTTAATCATGCTTCACTAAGCAGTTAGTTCCAAATTAAGTTCACCGGATGTTCAAAATCATATTTATAC
>JAJIYU010004318.1:0-24514 GCA_030144865.1 Tinospora cordifolia | reverse complement strand
AATAAAGTATTTGATGATATTTTATATTATTTTACTTTGTTAGTTATATAAATACTATTAATGTTCCAAAAACATTTCTATAACACGTGCAAAGCACGTGACCAAACTAGTATAAATAATAAGAGAGTGAAAGAGTAAAAGCAGATAAAAATATTTAAAGAAAAAAATGAGTATTAAAATTGTTAATGAAACAATAAATATTTTTGGTTAAATGAAGTTGATATTTATAAAAAAAGTTTAAATATTAAAAAATTAAGAAAATTAATTAAAAAAATGTTTCCTAGTCGTTGCAATGCTAGCAAAACTAAATTTAATAAAGCCGTATGTTGCAATGTGCAACGGGTTTATTTTGATTTTTATTTTATAATTTAGGTTTACTAGCCACGTGCAACGGCTTTATTTTTCGCCACCTGGGCGCTCAATGGGCGCCGGGCGTAGACGCCTTAAGTTCGAACCCGTTGCTCAACAAATGTTGGAATTGCCTAAGACATCGTCTACCTGTTTGCTTCTCGCTTGCCCCAACAAACTCGGAATTAAACCTCGCTCATTTCTTCCCCAATCCCGCAGGACACTATCTCATTTCTCAGGTACACCGTAATTTCGTCTTTGCCTCCTTTCACAATCTATTGTTGAAAAATAGATAGTGATTCCGGTTGATCTACGATCATTTTTTCATCTAAAAACTTTAGGGTTCGTCATTATGATTTTGCGCAGATTTTTCTTTTCTTTCCATATTTCCATAAATTTTTTCATTTTTCTTTGCGTTATTGTTTCATTTTGATTCCTTAAAGCTCAGGGTTATTGTTTTTCAAAAAAAAAAAAAAAAACAAACAATGTGTCAATATCTCAGTTAGGAATGTTCGTTAGGCTAAGTATACTGAAAATACACTTGATAGCAGCTCATGTAACAACCGTATGTCGCTTGCTGATATTGAATACGTACTAGTCATTCTGTACATTTTAAGTCAATGAAAAAGACAACTCTGTTCTTCTCTTCTCTACAATAGCTCATCTTTCTCCCTTGCATTACTTTTTCATTAACTGCAGTGGTAGTCTCTTTGGTAATGGTGTGCTTATATTTGTCTTTCATATTGAACTATGCAAGAACTGTTAGCTTCAAGGGACGTTGCCGTTACAAGGAAATTTTTCGAATTTCATACTTGATTCCAGATCATATACTTTTATAAAGAACTGTACTTCTGGAATATTTAATGAAGTAAAGCTTGAACATTGAAACTCGCACCACTTCCAACCAGATCTACTTCCCGATTGAGAGTTTCCATTTTTGGAGCAGGGTCTGTATTTGTAATTTGAAAATGTTTTTAATTTTCATTTTGATCCTTCTACAAGAACATTCCTCAAGATAATAGAAATGACAGTTTTGTCTCTTAACTTAAATATCCCTAAAGATTTTTGAAAATATTCATTCTGTCCTTAATCTAAATTTCCCCTTAAGATTTGTTGTGTTTACTCCTAAGATTTGAGAAATGTTGGATTTTTTATTTTTAATTTAATTTAATTTAATTTTAGTTTTTGTAAATTCAGAAGTAGGAAAAGAGTGTAATTCAATGTCTTGAAGCAGCTATTTAGAGAAGGGGATCCAAGAATCAATTCTCCTTTTTAAAATTTAAAATTTTAATTTATTATATTGCACAGATTGGTTGACACTCCTGTTGAATAATATTTTAATTACGTTCCTATTTCTCAACTTTTATTTTGCTAGAGACTTGCATGCTTGGCATTCCAATTTTCATCCTTATGTCTAGACATTTTTCTTCTTCTTCTTCTTCTTCTTCTTCTTCTTCTTCTTCTTCTTCCTTTTTTTTTTTTAAACAATGATGAGGCTTAATTTTTCAAAATTCATATACAAAATTTTGCATCTTTACCTCCCCAAGAATCATTGCGTTATTTATTGCATTTTTTTTTTAAAGAAACTATGAGATAGATATATATTAAATACAAAGATTGCTAGATGAGGAATCTAGTATCAGTACAACAAAATTACATCAGGTGTAGAATATTGTTCCAGTTGGCCACCCAATCCCCAAAATTATATTTCTTACTAAGTTTAGGAGGGATAATCCAAGTACAAAACAAGATTACAGATCTTTCCCAAGTATACATAGCAGATTTACAAGAATTCAAAAATAGTCTATTGTTTCTTTCTTCACAAACTGAAAACCATATTTCAAAGAGAATCATCCTTCTATATTTGATGATGCTTTTAGGCCCATTATACTCCTTTCCTTGCCAATCCCCATCTAGCGCCATCGAGTTGATTATATTGCACTTTTCTTTCCACTTTTGCCATACTTTGAGAAGGAAACTGCATCTACTGAAAGTGTGTGGCGTCAAGTCCTCCGCCTCCTTGCATAAGCAACAAATTGAAGGTTGGAGGTAATGATTGGAAAGTTTCTTTTCCACAATCTCTGTACTATTTAGCCTATTAAGGAATATGAGCCAAGCTAGAATCTTGGCTTTAGTGGACATTTTAGAGTGCCAAACTAACTGGGCATGCCGGAAAGGTAATTGAGAGTTTTTATGGTTAATAAGATGCTTATAAAGTGATTTCACTGTGAAAACATGATCCTTGTCCCCAATCCATTCTATCCTATCTTCCACATCTGACGGCTGAAAGTCTTGGAGCAGGTTCATAAGGTTTGTAATCTCTTGGATTTGGTTGTCCCTGATATTTCTAGTGATATGCAAGTTTCACTCCCATTTTTCCCTCTCCTCTTGGTTTGTTTGACATAGAAATTCTGCAATTGGGGCTTTGTGTTTGTTAGACAATTGATAAAGAGAAGAGAACATATCTTTTAGGCTGTCTGTACCACACCATTTGTCTTCCCAAAAATGAGTCTCATTGCGGTTAATATCCTATTCAATATCTGGAATCTATTGAAATCTTAAGGAAAAGATGCATTCGGTTTCTTAATGAGATGTGATGGTAAATTTGGAGTAATTCTTTGAGAAACATGTGTAAGGAGCTTCATGGGATCCATGTGATGTGACTTTGGGTTACCTCAACTATTTATTAGAAAGCCATGTCATTCCTTCAATCTACTTTTTTTTTTTTTTTCAAATTTATGAATTTGGGGAAAAATTACTATATGTAAATATCACTTGTGCAATTTTGCAGAAACTGAAATATCCATGTATTGTACCTTTTTTTAATCACCTTATTGCATCACCTAACTATGGTGAATCTGCTATCAAAAAGACTTATTTTATTTTTATTACTTTGTGAAGAAGCAAAGAAGTGATGTGTATATCAATGTTTGTAAAAAGGTATGTTACCATACAAAATGATCTAGCCCTATAAAGTTCTATACATTATGATGAAACCTTGTTAATCCCCCCAAGTATTAACATATTTCTCACATCCTTGCATTCATTCTAACAAAAGGATAGCTCATGGGCAATCTACAATTGCTAAACCAGA
Organism: Tinospora cordifolia; assembly: GCA_030144865.1. Lineage (NCBI taxonomy): Eukaryota > Viridiplantae > Streptophyta > Magnoliopsida > Ranunculales > Menispermaceae > Tinospora > Tinospora cordifolia. The sequence continues at coordinate 21,072 of JAJIYU010004318.1, read as the reverse complement.
AGGATGCTGATGTATGAGATTTCTTCCAAACTTCATTCACTCACTTGGTACACTATTTTACAACCCTTGAGTATCTGGCCATCCATAAAAACCAGATCACTATTAGCATATCTAGGTAGGTATGTATTAGTAGAAGACCCAATTTTGGGTTGGAACTTTGGCTTCAAGAGGAATCTTATTGAAAAGGAGGCACAAGAAGTGGCATTCCTCTTACAACAGCTTGAGCAAGTTCCTATGATGCAGCATGAGGACTGATTGGTGTTGATTGGTAATCCTAGGGGCAACTTCACATCCAAGTCACTTTTCCTATCCCTCACATCACAAAATCATTCTTATACAGTTCCACATTTTACTTTCATCTAGACAATGAATATACCAGCCAAAGCCAACCTGCTGGGCTGGCTGATTAGCCTTTGGCGGCTAAACTGTGCATATATAATGCAAAAGAAATTCCCTAACAGTATGCTATCTCCCTTCCGGTGTTGTCTTTGCAGGTGAGGAAATGAAGATGTTAAACATCTATTTGGTAGTTGCAAAATCTTTTTGGGCTTATAGAGGAAGTGGATGGGCAGAATTAAGCCACTTACAACCACCAGCAACATACACCTTATTTTCAATCCCTCCATTCCATTCCTTCTTCTGATAAACAGTATTGGAAATGTATTATTTTTGCCATATGATATATAGTGTGGGGAGAATGGAGTAGATGCATATTTAAGAATTGTATGTCTATGTTTGAAAGGATTTGGAAGAAGTCCATCATTTTGTTTGTTAAATGCATCTCATCGTCCTAGTTAGCTTTAGGCTATAGTTTTGGAGAATGGGCCAACAACTAACATAAAATTTTCAAGACTTTGTAATTTTGCAGGATAACTCATTATGTAAACTCGCTTAATATTAAATAAATATATGTTATGTTTCTTTTAAAAAACATACATATGATTAATTTTAAAGAAAGAAATCCTTTGTGAGTTCGAGATTTTAGACTCATTAGTTTGGTGACAAATATTTATAAGATTCTCTGCAAAATACTGACATTGAGGCTTAGATAAATCCTTCACATAGTCGATCAAGATACTTAGTTCTCTTTTGTGAATGGAAGGCAAATTCTTGATGCAGTTTTAGTTGCAAATGAGCTGGTTGTGGAATGTAGGATGAACATAAGAAAAAGGGGTTGTGCTTAAGGTTCGCGTCAAGAAGGCTTATGATTTGGTGGAATGACATTTTCTTGACTTTGTTTTGCGAAAGAAGGGCTTTGGGGATTGTTGGATTAAGTCAATAATGATGCTTAGTTACACACTCAATTATGAGTAACAATCAGTTGAGAGGCAAAAAAAAAAAAAAAAATGTGGATAGATGGATTTAGCAGGAGATTCCACTTTCTCCATTTGTGCTCACCTTGGTGGCTGACTATCTTGGGAGCTTGTATTCTTGTGCCTGTCAATTCTGTATTTTATAGAGGTTTTTGGAGGAGGCGGAGATTCTCCATTTACAGTTTACAGATAATACCTTATTGTTTCTAGAGTGGGATTCAAAAAAATGTTCTCATTGCAATTTAGCTTTTGCATTTCTTTGGTTTAATGTTGGACCTTCATACTAATGGGGCAAAATGTCAAATGGTTGGAATGAATATGGATGAGGAGGTCCTTCTTGAACTTTCATATGGAGTGGGATGTTTTGTAGAGATATGGCCAATGAGTTACTGTGGGCTCCCATTGGGATCCAATTGTTGCTAAGGTGGCAAAACGGTTGGAACTTGGAAACCATTTTGACAAAAGAGGGAAGAGACACCTTGATCTGGGCATGTTACAATAATTCTACAAACTTCATTTCGATAAGCTGAATTATTTTGGTTTTTCGGGAGATTGAACCGGAGTTCATATGTAAGGGGAAAAACTAAAAATAAATTTTGGCAAACTTTACTAAATTTGACAACTTTGATGAAGTGGAAAATAAAATGTGATTTTTAACTAAATAAACCAAAAAGTCGAGGGAAATGTCAACATTTGTATGAGAATAGAGATTGAAGGAGAGATTTGAAAGAGTTTAGATTCAACCTTTTAAGTTATAAAAATGCATTTTTTTAATTTAATTCATTATATTTATACTTTAATACATGAAAAGTATTTAGTTATGTTTGTTTATATAATTTCTAATAGAATAATATATATTTTAATATCTATATAAAAATTCTTTAAACTTTCTCAAGTTTGCAAATTTTGAGAAAGATTTTCCAAAACTTATTGTACTTGAATTTTTAAATGTTGAAGTTTTGGCAAAGTCAAAATTTCGAACCTTGGATCCAAGCAACGATTAAAGCATTACCAATGCTACTTGTCCTTGCTTAAGGGTTTGAATAGAGTTGCTAAAGTGTTGGAGGGTAAGATGTAGCCTTTCCAATGGGTTGGGAAGATTGGAGAAAATTTAGTCTCACTTATTAAATGGAGGGACGTGCAAGATCTGATTGAATGTGGTGGTTTGAAATTGAGAACTTTTGAATTCAAAATTAGGCATCATGTGGTAAATGGCTTTGGAGGCTTTTCACAAAATCAGGCTCATTGTGGACTGAGGTGATTCTTAGTAGGTATGGTGGATTTGTTTATCGGTGAATTGATAGTTCGTGGGTTGTGAAAAAGGTGTAACATATAAGCACCCATGATAGTACATCTTGTCCCTTGCCCCTTTGTTCATTGAGAGATCTTAGGTTAGGGTTGGTGATGCACAATCTTTTGTGGTTTTGAAAGGATGTTTGGCTGGGGGATTCTCCGTTGGCGGTCTTATTTGATTCTCTTTACTCAAATTGGGATTCTAAAAATGAACTAATTGTCCAATTCCTCTCCTTTTTCAACATTCTCGTCCCCTCTTTCTTTCCATCATAAGTTTCTTCTTTAATCGATTGTTGTCAATATGGGAGTCTTGTGACATTTCTGAGCTTGGATCTTTGATGGAATTTGTTTGTCGTAATCCATGTGCAAATAGAATAGTTTGGTCTGCTTGCCATAGGCATTTTTTCGTCTAAATCCTTTTTCCACCGCCTAGTCAAAACCATTTCCCTCCCTCAACCTTTACCACTACCAAACGCTATATGGAATGTCAAGGTTTGATCTAAGTTTAGGTTGTTTAGGTGGCTACTTGCTAGAAAATGCATAAATACATTCATTGTTCTGGTATCATTGTTTAATGGCGACAAGAGAAAGATTCCATCAAAGATTGCATGGAGATTGGAAGAGGTCCCTATGTGAAGGAGCTAAGTACCCAGAAGATCGATGCTGGACATTGATGATACGAAGGAGGACTAGAAGAGGAGAATAATCTCCCAGAAGATAAACAAGATTTTTGAAGTATATTAGTGGTGGACTGACAATGAAGCAGAAATCGGTCCATCAACCACAAAGGTAGTGCAATAACTATCGTGTATAAGAATAAAAAAAATGGTAGTTGGAGATTTTACTCGTTCCCGATGAGATATAAATATTCATCTGTATACTCTTCTTGGGACAACAAAGAAATTCTCCTTTAGGAGTTAACAAAAGCATAGGTGTATTATTTTTCCTTTTGCAAGGAAACTCTATAGTGGATAAGAAGAGATCTAGAAGAGGTACTTGAAAGACACACGAGGAAGGTCAGGAAAGGAGTGTTGAGAGGTTGAAGGATTCATAATGCTCAAAGAGGTCATGGTGAATGGCAATGATAGGTTCGTGAAACTCATGAAAATGGTGAATTTGAACCACCACAATTTCGTCACCCTAGAGGAGAAAGCAACAGAAGCATGGAGAAACTTATGGGAGGCCCTGGACAGGATGGTGAAGGAGATAGTGGAAAACACATGGAAAAAGGAAGAAAAAAGGGTGAAGGAGATAACAAATGAAAGAAGAGGAAATAGAGGAACAATTCTGGAGCTTATAAAAGAAGGTGAACAATTTCACATAGACCTAGACAGGTAGAGAGCTTAGAAACAACATGTAAGAGCACTTCTCTTGCGTAATGAAGGGAAAGGATGTAGTTTGAAGAGATATGGTGGTGAAAAAGTTTCTGGTGAGGTGAGGAAGCTTCTAGCTGGAACCCATCAGTTTTTCCATGGGGGCTTCTATATTAAGGAACGAATTGATGAGATAGCCTCCTATGTCCAATGGTAGTATGCCAACATAGCTAAATGATAATTAAGCGGATCAAACCAAGAAAGGAGAACATGAACACATTCACAGTCATCGGTGAAGCGTGTGGCACCACGTTAGACATAGCAGAAACGATGATCTCAAACTCTTCAATAGAGATGGCGATATTCAAGGTACACTGATAGGTTTTTGGGTTCTTGTTGAAAGAATTTGAGATAGACAATGTCGAAGGCATGCATGAGTTGTGTCCAGTCAAGCTAAAAAGGAATTGGGCGTTAGAAATCACATAATTACTTAGCCAATTCGCCAAAAAATCAGATTAGAGAAGATTGGCGTTGAAATCTTATGTAGTGATGATGGAGACAGTACGGAGGAGGATGTGCCCAGTCAGAGGTTGCAGAAGGTGGTGCAGGAGCAGGCACGAGGCTCTATACATGTTTGGTTGGCAGATTGGATAGAGACGTGGGCAAAGGGGAACCAACACGTGGCAAATGAATGGCAATAAGCCTTGACAGAGCTATGGATGACAAGGCACAAATTGGCCACTACTTGAACTGGAGGGTTGAAGAAATGGGCTAGGCAAGTGGACCTATGAGGGCAAAGGTAAGACGAAGATGGACAATATGCTATGAGCTTGGGAGGAAAAGTCTACAGACTTTATACAAGTCTCAACCTAGGTGAATCGAAGCTAAGATCCTTATCCAAAGCCCAAATCAACAAAATGCAGGGTCCATCATTCTCCTCCCATTGGAAGTTTATGCTAGAAAAAGGGAGGAAAGTAGGCCATATAGAGGCACACAATGAAGATGACTCTGAAGAAGATTTTGACTACCTGAAATACTTGTTGCAAATAGACATAGAAGAAAACAGGTAGTGGAGACATCGCGAATTGAGGAGGAGGTGAAAATGAGGACCTACAAGAGGTGCGAAACATCATCGAAGGAGTTAGAGAAGAATTGGTAGGCCAAGGTATGTAATAATCCATTCCACATTATTCTTCCGTTGGGATTTGTTAATGTCAAGACTTCCACTAGAAGTCATGTATCCCCAACCTCCAAAGACGATCAGGAGAGGATGAGATGCTTTGGGAGGTTCCTAGTCCATTGCACTCAAATACAGGAGGGCTGAAATGAGAGGGAGGAGCAGGCAGGGGAAATTTAGATGGTGCAGCTCAAAGACCATCTCGAGGATATGCAAGAAGCTCTAGAATATGAACGTGAGAGGGTAAGGAGATTCATGCAGTCCATTGAAGATCAACTAATGAAACTTAGCTAGGAGTGTTAATGGGGTTTGGCTTTAGGAGGTGATTAGTTGTCATAAAGATTCTTAGTTGGAATATTAGGGGTTGTGGTTCTTCCATAAAGTTGCAAGCCATTAGGAACGCAATGTGTGCAACCAAAGCAGATATAGTAGCTTTACATGAAATAAAAACAGAGAAAATGGATCCTTTAGATGTATCCTCTTTTTGGTGTAAAAGATTTGTTAGGTGGGTGGACCTTTTGACTAGTGGGACATTTGGTGGTGCGGTGATTAGGTGGGATTCAAGGAAGGTGTAGGTCCTCGACAAGGTGGATGGCCGATATTCCATATCCATGAAAATTAAATGTATAGTTTTTGAAAATTGGTGGTTCATAGCTATTTACCGACCAATGAATCTTAGGAAAGAATGGAGTCCTTAGAGGAAATTGTAGCTCTCTTGGATCTGATTCAGGGCTTTTTGGGGAGGAAGCCAAACTACAATAACATCACTAGCTTGATGAGACAAAACTTGAGGAGTGGATTCAAGACTTTAATTCGCAAGAGTTTTGAGTTATAAGGACTATGTAGTTTGCATGGAGTAATTGTAGAAATTTGCCAACTATGTTGAAGTTGGACAAATCTCTTTAACGATGATTGGGAAGAAGGCTTCCGTAACCACAAGGTGTGGGGTCTTGAGAGAATAACGTCACATCACTTGCCAATTCTCCGATATCCAACAGAAGTAAAATGTGGTCATCACCATTTAGGTTCGTAATTGAATGGCTCAACATGCCATACTTTAAACAAATGTTTTAAAAAGAATGGGTTGAAACCCAAACTAGGGGATGAGAATGATACAAATTTATGATCAAGCTGAGAAGCATTAAGGAAAAGATCAAATTGGGGATAAATGGAGGAGGTGGATTCAAGGGTGTCTGAGGCCAATTACATATTCCATGTTTATAAATGGTAGGCCTAGAGGCAAAAACGAAGCGGTAAGGGGATTAAGATAAGGAGACCCAATGTCTCCCTTTTTATTTACATTAGTGGCGGATGTATTGGGTAGGATATTGGATAGGGGAAGGGAGGTTGGAAAGATTAGAGGCTCTGTGGTTGGGAAGGATATGGTAGAAGTTTTTCACTTGCAGTTCGTTGACGAATACTCTTCTATTTTTGGATGGGGAGGAAGAAAACATTGAGAACGCGTTGAGAGTAGTGCAAAGCTTTTGTTGGGCATCAGGGATGCGCGTTATATGTCCAAAACATGCATTGTCGGGATATCTTTATGTGACGAGTGGTTGAAAAGGATTACAATGAGGATTTGGTGTGACTACGGGAAATCATCCTTAAAGTACTTAGGGATGAACCGTGGTAATTAAGGTGGCTAAGATGTTGAAAGGTTGGAAGAGAGCATTTCTTTCAAAAGGGGGGGGGGGGTAGGCTCAATGGTTGATGCTTTGCCTACATATTATTTGTTAGTGTTTAAAATTCCTAGGAGGGAAGCCAAAGTGATTGAGGAATTTTCTGTGCAAAGGTATGGAAGGAGGTCGTTGGGCACATTTGGTGGAGTGGAACCAGGTGTAGCTAATGAAGGAATTAGGAGGTCTTGGAATTGGTAACATAATAGTGAAGAATAAAGCATTGGCGGGAAGATGACTGTGGATGTTTCCAAGGGAGCAAGATTAATTGTGGGAAAGAGTGATTAGAAGCAAACATGGGTTGAATATCAATGGTAGAGATGCGGGGTTTAGCATGAATATAACTCATAGAAGTCTTTGGAAGTTTATCCATTCATTATACCAATGTTATACCTCTATTACTAGATTGTAGATAGGTGGAGGTGACGCGATTCGGTTCTGGGAGGATGTGTTGTCACGACCCACTCAGGACTTATTGGCATTGCCATCACGGTTAGGCCCACCGGGCATTGTCCGGCTGCTTCACACGGTGACTCACAGGTACGCCACGTGCCACGCATGTGCGCTACGCTCTCCCCCTCAGAGAGTTTCCTTTCGCCTCCGTGGGACTCGATCCCAGACCAACGGGAATAAGTACTAGAATTAGCGAGCTCCCACTACCATTGAACCAACTGGCTCAATGGTAGTGGGAGTTCGTAAAACTTTGTATTTGACCCCCAGAATCAGGGTTCGAATCCCACGGAGGTGAGAAAATCCCTTGGGGAGGGAACAATACCGATTGAGTCACCGCGTGAAGCAGCCGGACAATGCCCGGTGGGCCCAACCGTGATGGCAATGCCAATAAGTCCTGAGTGGGTCGTGACATGTGTGGTGGGGAATTGAGGAGTTCTCACTTATGTTTCCTAAATTGTACAAGCAATTAATGGGTCATAACTGTGTAGTTTCCTATTTTTTTGATCAATGCTCAGAATCAATGCTCGTCTAGTGGGACCTTCATATGAGATTAGCTGGTGGCCTAAGGTGTGAAGAGGAAGAGGCAGCTCTTCGAGCATCATTAAGAGATTGTGTTTTACAAGATAGAAAGGATAGAATTGTTTGGTTGGAAGAAACTTCGGGTGCTTTTTCCTCTCAATCTTTCTTTTTATTCTTGACTGATGATCCATTGATCCAACCCTCATCAATATTAAAAGAGATTTGGAAGGATGCAATTCCTTCCAAATTGAAGTTTTTTGCTTGAGGTGGTGGTTAAAGAGAAAGTTAACATAGGGGAAATGATTCAAAAATTGTTTTCGCGTCATTTTTCTTTTTACATCATGTTGTTGTTGTTTTTTTTTTTTTTTTTTTTGTAAACAAAATGGTGAGACAATTGCACACTTTTTCTTCAAGTGTCGATTCTCAAGTCTAGTTTGGGCAAAGATGGAGAAGACAATTTCCTATATTTTCAGAGGTAAACGAACAGGAGGCTCAATTTAGTGTTTGCTTGTATCGAGATGTGATAACAACAATATGTCGCTCATTGGATGGTGACAAGTTTGGCAAGGAATGCTAGGCTTTTTGAGGACATATTTCTACCTCCAAGAGCAATTTATGAAGAATCTCAGTCTCTAGTGTCTTTTTGGATTAGTAATTGTTTTTTATCTTTGGGTTATCCTATGTTGGAGTGGTTAAGCGGTTGGGGAAATGTTTTGTAGGGGTTTGTGGGGTGGTTGCAAGGGGGTGAGCCTTGTTTCTTTAGTTTAGTAGGTGTGTTTATTGGTAGGTTGTCATCCCTTGCTTGTACTTAAATCATATTAATTGAAATTGTCGTTTCTTTTACCAAAAAAAAAAAAAAAAGTTGAGTAAACAAATAGAATTGGGAGAAATAGATGGATTCAATTCCAGATAGAAGACAGTAGATTGTCCAAGAAACTCATATAGTGGACTATCGATTGGAGCGCGTGGCTAGGCAAAAGACTAAATTGAAATGAGCCAAGGAAGAATATATGAGAACTCCAAATATTTTCATAAAAAAGTCTATTTAGGACCTTAGAAAGAAGTTTATACACCACATTGCAAAGGCTCATCGGCCTAAACTCATTTACATTTTTTGGGTTATGGGTTTTGGAGATTAAAGCGAGTATAAAAATACTTTTTAATCTTTTCCCTCCATTTAAAAAACCTAGAACCACGCCCCACCCACAATATGCCAAAATTCTTGGTAGAAAAGAGCAGGCATACCATTTGGTTTAGGCTCTTTTGAAGGGTGCATCTGGGCACCTTAGGAAGTCAAGAGCCACCATTACTAAAGTGGAAGACAAGGAAGGAAACATCATAGAGGAGGAGGAAAAGATCCAAATCCTGATAGTAGGGTATTTTGATGATTTGTTCAAGGGGAAAAGCCACCGACCCTAGAGGATGGAAGGTCTAGATTGGCAAGGAATTTCGGAGGAGTAGGAGTGGTTGGAAAGACAATTTGAGGAAAAAAGAGGTAGTAGAGGCTTTTTTTAGTTGTGGAGGGGATAAAGCCCTAGGTCTTGATGGATTTACCATGAGCTTCATGCAGAAGGAGTGGAGCGCAATTAAGGGGGAGATCATAGCTTGCATGAATAAATTCCACAAGGATGTAGCGATCGAGAGAATGTGTGTAGTAATACCCCAAGAATTTAAAAATTTTTTTGAATAATAGTTAAAGTAAATAAAATAAAACACTTTAAAATGTAAATTTTAATTCTCAAGTTAAGAAAAAAATTCAGGAGAAGTTCTTAAGGTCCAAAAGGCGAAATTTGACTTTCAAAGGTAAAATGGTAATTTTATCACTGAAGGGTAAAATAGTCATTTCACCTAAACCACGGGTAAAATAGTAATTTTACACATAGGGGGTAAAACAGTCATTTCACCTAGCAAGTTACATGAAGTATGTGGACAGTAAGTCACATAAAGCAAGCAAGTCACGTAATGCTTGTGGGCAAGTGCTTATAAAAACCATCCTTCCCTTCCCTTCAAACCATCACATCTCATTTTTCTTTTCGTCATTTTCTTCTTAGTTCTCTTCTAGCTCAAGAGAAAGAGAGTCTCCTTATTCTTCTTTTTTTCATTTTTTTCTTAGTTTTTTTTTAGCTCAAGAAAAAGAGAGTTTCCTTATTCTTTTCTTCTTCATTTTCTTATTAGCTCTCTTTTAGCTAAAGAGAAAAAGAGTCTCCTTGTTCTCTTCTTGAGTGAAGAAAGAAGGTTGAAGATTTAATAAGGCAGGGAATAATGGTGTAAGGACAAGAAGGATTTAAGCACCAAAGGTGGAGATGAATACCCATACTCTTTAGTATTATTTTAGTTCTAAATGAGGTATGATTGATTGTTTGTCTTTATTGAATGTTTAGAAGCATGCTAGGGGTGTGATGACCAGTTACCTGAATGATTGTCTACCTGTTGTATTATTGCTAGCATGTTGTATTACTCATGTATGCGTAATACTACTTCAATGATGTGTTGTATATACAATATGATTAAATAGCATGTACTATGTGAAATTATACATTACTAACAATTTATCAAATTATTTTATGTGTTTATACCCTCAAATGTGGATACTGTTGAGTGTTATAGTGGTCACTTAACAAAGATGATTAAGAAATTTAACTACAAACCAAGGTAGTGATACTGATACCGTGGCATTAGTTTATTGTCATTGTGGGTGTCCCCAACCTAAGGCGGATGTTGATACTACTGTCATGGTCGATGATAATAGTAAGATGAGACTGAAAATCAAGTTGAGACCTCATTCCTAATTTTAGGTCTTGAATAGGTAACTGACCTTTGGGCGTTACTTTAGATATTCCGGACTAATAGGGGGATAACAAGGAAGGTACTTTCGATCTTAATGAAAACTATGAACAATTGAACTGTATAAATCACATAATGTTTGATAAGTGTGTGCATGTTTTGTATTTTGATTTTAATAATGCTTGAGATCTACTGTGTATAATCCACTGGGCTCTAGAGCTCACCACACTAATTCTTTTTCAAGTGATCACTGAAGACACTTATACAGACAAGAGAAGAGGAGTACTTTTGTAGTAGTGGTATGCCTCACAATTGAAGTTGTGTAGGATTAAAAATTTACTTACTATTTCCACTTGTAGGGCGTGAGACCCACTTTATATTGTTTATTTACTTGTTGGAGTTGGCTGCTACGCCAAACATTTATTATTTTGTATGAACCTCGGCTATAAGGCCAGTGTTTCATCATAATTTGATGGTAAGTTGATTGCTTTCATTTAATTGATTATCGTAATGTTACTGGTTATTCATGTTATCAATTAGTATGCTGTTCATTCTGATATGATATGGGATGTGACCTAGTAAAACCAGAAGATTAGATAATTGATGCGAGAAATAGTAATATTTCGGTTCTTGAATAGTGAAATGTGACAAAATTAGGAGTGGAATGATTGCACGTGCGTCTCTAACTGTGAGATTGGATAATTGATGCGAGAAATAGTAATATTTCGATTTTTGTATAGTGAAACGTGATAAAAACAGGAGTAGGGTGACTGCATGTGCGTCTCTAACTGCGAGACAAATATAGACATTGTGGAAAATTCGGGGACTGGAGTGTTACAAAATAATTTTTAAAAGCTACATGTCTCATTTTGAAGAAAATAAATTTCGTAAGGGTGGAAGATTTTAGAACCATTAGTTTCATCGTAAGTCTTTCCAAGATAGATTGAGGAAGGTGCTTCAAAGTACAGTGGGGGAAACCCAAGTGACATTTATACAAGATATATAGATTATGGATGTGATAATGATAGCTAATGAAGCAATGGAAGATTAGAAGGTGAATAGGAAGGAGGGCTTAATTCCTAAGGTGGATTTTGCAAAAGCTTATGATTTGGACAGACAAGGGGTTTTTGGATTTTGTCTTAAAAACAAAAGAATTTGGAGAAAAAGTGGTGAAGGTGGATTAAAGCTTGTCTAACCTCGATTTTTTTTTTTTTTTTTTTTTTTTTTTGTAATAGAAACTTAGATGTATTAGTTATAAAAGTAAGTACAAAATGCCGGATGAGGTATTCGGACTTTACATTTCAATACAGTGATCAAAAGATTGTAAAATATTGTTCCCTTTACATAGCCAATCCCCAAAAAAATATCCTATGCCTAATTTAGTGTAACAAATCCATGTAGCAAAAAGATTGTTTGACTGTTCCCAAATCATCCTGTCTGTCTTCATTTTATTAGAGAAAATTCTATAATTCCTCTCTTCCCACACAGCGTACCACACAACAACCAGGATGACCTTCTTGTATGGATTGAGTTTTGGAGATATGTTATTATCTGGAAATTGAAAAAGATTCTCCGCTGTAGGGGAGACAAAATTGGTGTTGATATGGTTCCATTCCCTCCACAAAAACTTCACCAAGTCACACACACTCAACTAGCAGGTGGGGGCAGTTGTTTACTCCTTCTTCCTGCACATAAAACATATAGAGGGTTTAAGAATGTGATTGGGAAGCCTTCTCTGAATTTTTTTTGTAGTCTGTAATTTGTTCACATGAGAATCTTTGCCTTTGATGGGATCTTCATACTCCAAATGAACTCTACTGGAATGTCTGTTTCTTCTCCTAACCGACTTGCTAGGTCCTCTATAAAGGAATGCACTGTGAATTTTCTGCTGCTTTCTTTGTTCCAATTTGGCCTGTCCTCATCATTAACATTGTTCAAATGAAAATTTTGTAAGATGTTCAGCAAGCCTCCCAACTCTTCCACATGATCCTCTCCAATGTTGCTATTAATATGTAAATTCCACTCCCACTGGGGTCTTCCTTCCACGCTGTTCTTGCTGCAGAATTCTGAAACTGTCGCTCCCTTGTTTTGGGACAGTCTATATATATTAGGGAAACTGTCTTTCATTTTTTGATTTCCACACCAGATATCATCCCAAAATTTTACATTGTCACCTTTCCCAATTTTCCAGATAATGTGAGGTTCTAGGTGCTCATACAATCTGAAAATATCTTTTCAGGGAGATCTGTGGCTAACTTTCATATTTACCCCTGCTTTCCTCCCAAAACCCAGATCCGTGAATACTACGAACTATCCGCGCCCACATTGCTGTCGAATTTTCCATCATTCTCCAAATCCATTTTCCTCTCAAAGCCATGTTGCGTCTTATTAAGCCCCCAACTCCTATGCCACCTTTCTTGATCTCTTTGCTCACTTGATTTCATCTTACTGTGTTCTGACCTTGATCTGGATCTTCATGTCTCCATAGGAAATCCCACATCATCTTTTCTATGTTATGAGTAACAGATTTTGGAATTCTGAAAACTAATAAAAAATAAGTTGGACGGGCCTCAAGCACTGTTCGAATGAGAAGCAGTCTTCCTCCCCTAGACAAATAACTCTTTTTCCAACCAGTTATTCTCCTCTGCACCGTTTGATCATCGCTTCCCAAAATCCAGTTTTGTTGGGATTCCCTCCTAAGGGAAGACCCAAATAGGTAGTAGGCCAATTTCCGGGGGCTACACCTAAAGTATCAGTTGTGTTGTTCACCTTTGAACCTTGAACATTAATGCCCAACAGCTATCTTAAAAAACAGAACGTATCAAGAACCTTCTTCACTGTTATAATCTCTTCCTCCTTATTTTTCATGAAAATCAGACAATCATCCACGAACAATAGATGTTTAAGCCTCACTTTCTCCTTCCCAATCATTATACCTTCTAACTTCCCTGTTTGAACAGTTTTCTGTATTACCCTTGTAAGGGTGTCAACAACTATTGTAAACAAGAAAGGGGATAATAGATTTCCCTGCCTAAAACCTCTATGACCATCAAGCTTTCCATGAGATTTTCTATTTATGAAAATTGAAATGTTCACTGTCCTAAGGGATGCCCACACCCATTTTCTCCATTGATTTCCAAATCCCTTCTTTTGAAGAACAAAGTCCAAAAAAGTCCATCTAACTGAGTCGTAGGCTTTAGCTAGATCAACTTTTAAGACATAGCCTTGTTTTTCACTAATTCAATGCTCTTCAATAGCCTCATTTGCAATCAAAATCGCATCCGTGATTTGCCTTGAAGCCACAAAAGCCATCTGATTTTCACTTACTGTTTTAAAGAGAATAGGTTGCAGCCTATTAGCCAAACTTTTGGCGATTATCTTATATAGGCTCGTAGTAAGACTAATAGGTCGAAAATCTTCAACTCTCATTGAGTTTATCTTCTTTTAAATGAGATAGATGTAAGTTTCATTCATCTTTCTATCAACAATGGCATCCTGATGGAATTCCTTCATGCAGGCTATAATATCTTCCTTAACTATTCTCCAATTTCGTCGAAAAAAAGCCATCGAAAAGCCATCCGGGCTTGGAGCTTTCCCCCCATCACAACTAAACACAGCTGCACGGATATCCTCTTCCTCAAACTCCCTCTCCAGCCAAACACGATCCTCATTTGGAATCTGTTGCCATTCCAGGCCTTCCACTGCCCATTTTGTATGAGTAGATTCCTTAACTAACTTAGAAAAATAACTCAGAATGATTTTCTGAATCTCCTGGTCCTCCTCTACTAACTGGCCATCCTTGTTCTCGAGCTTTGAAATAGTAGCCCGAGCTCTCCTAATTGATGGAATTCTATGAAAAAATCTCGAATTCACATCCTTTTCTTTGGCCCATCTTAGCTTTGCCTGTTGACGGTATTACCTCTCCTGTTTGCATTCAATGATTTGAATCTCTTCTATTATCTTTCTTCTATCTTTCAGAAGAGTTTGAGAGTCCTCAGTTTCCATTTTCCTGTTTACCACTTCCAGTTGTCTCCTCAATGCTGTTTGTCTTGTTTTATCCTCATTAGCTTGCCCCTTTGCCCATTCTTTAAGTTTTCTTTTTAGGTTGCTAAGCTTCTGCATGATTTTGTAGCCCTCCCAGCCTTGGCTTTGATTGAATTCCCATTCTTCTTTCATCTTTTGCATAGGTTTTGGCTGCTTAAGCCACTCATTATTGAAGCGGAAAGGAACAAGCCCCCACTTGGCTTTTTTTTGTGTCTAGTAAAATTGGCTAGTGATCTGAAGTTAATCTTTGGGGGCCCCATATTCGCTGCTGGGGGAATCTCTCACACCACTCCCCATTGCAAAGGAATCTATCTATTTTGGACATTGCTGGATTAATTCTTCCATTACTCCATGTGTAAGATAGATTCTTCATGTCAGGTTCAAACAGATTCATATCTTGAATCCAAGAATCGAACATCCTCATTGATTCCTTTACTTGCTGATTATTTCTTTTTTCCTCCAAAGTTCTAGTCATATTAAAATTCCCTCCCAAACACCAAGGTTCTTGAATGCTGGCAAACACCAAGGTTCTTGAATGCTGGCAAACACCAAGGTTCTTGAATGCTGCAATTTTAGTTAGACAATTCTCCTTTCCTTGGCGATCACATGGGTTATACACTGCTGTGAACCACCAATACTCCTCCCCCCGCTGTTAATTTTGATGGACAGAGAATGCATCCCTTCTACTTTGTCCATGACCTTCATGTTGCGAACATCCCACATAATCATAATCCCTCTTGCCATGCCTTCTGTTGGAAGGCTTGCCCATCCCACAAATTTTCTCTTCCACAGTTGAGAAATCAAACTTAGATCAACGCCTTCCTTTTTAGTTTCTTGAAGTGTGATCAAATCTGCTTTAGCTGCTAAGACCGCTGATCTGATCAGTCTTTTCTTTGGCTCCGACCCGCTTCTTGGATATTCCAACTTAATATCTCCATAGAAACAAAAACAGCCCCCAAAATTCCAAATTGACCTATTGTACTGTGATCAATTGCGCATTGATCGCCAACAGGAAGTCTCTGACCCTTTCATACTCTCGTTGCTATGTGGTCATTTCACCATGTCTATTGTCTGACTGTTTCATTATCTGTTGTTCTCCTTCTAATACGAGGCCTTAATAAGGTTTTTGCACAGCGTTCTCAGTGGATTGTTGCCCAACACTATGCCTCTTGAGTTTATCATCTTGGCTGGGTGGCCCTCTAATTCACTCGAAGAGATAGAGTCGGTTGAGTTAAAGTTAGAAATGCGTACCTGGGGCTGATCGTCCTCATTCTGTGGTTCTGCGCTGCTTCCTAGACATGTGTCCACCCCAGTGAAATTAGCGTTTGTATTCTGAGTTTCTGGGACTCGTTCAGATCCTTCTCAGTTGTGTAGATTTGGGTATTCAGAGTCCATTCCCAGGTCCGGTCCACTTTCCTCCAGATGACTTCCCCAGTGGGCCCTCAGGTTTGTCAAGTCCATAATCCCTTTCTTTTTGTTTCGCTGATATACTTTTAGAATGGGCCGTGCCCTTTTTACTTTGTGCAGCGCATCCTCCTTATGGGTTTCGTCTTGTCCTGGCCCACTTATCTGACTTTTTGGGCTTGTATCTCTGGGCCTCGGCCCATTCTCGTTCTCCTGGTCACAACCCCACTCCTGTTGTGTATTCTCCATTTGGTGAGCCCAGTCCACCCTTTTGAAAATCGACCGTTTGTTTGTGGGCCCCTTTTTGCTCTTCATCATGTCAACAGACACTATTGGCCTCTTCCCATTAGCTCCCCTCTCTGCAGCCATTGTATCCTCTGCTACGCCGCCTGACGTGTACTGCTCCTCTGAATCGATTTCGTCATCCTCGTCCTCACTGCTGGAGATAGCAATCGCTGATTATCGCCAGTAACTGGGCCTCCCTTTTTCAACCTCAAACAGGCTCGTCGGGTGTTTTCCAGTAAACTGATCCAAGATTTGTTGCCGAAGTTCCTTGATCTCAACTCTCCAGTTTCTTTCGATCTCCACCAGCCGTAACACCTGCACACCATCTCTGTCGTAGATATCGAATTCTTTTGGAAGGAAATCGGATTCATGTCCCCGTAGTTGCATAAACGCCATCTCCATCTATGCCGATGAGCTTGTGACGGTAGTTATGTCCAGAAGGTCACCGCACCGTTCACCGATGTTGTCGAAAGTGTGAATACTCCACTTCTCCGGTTTGATGCCTTCAACCGCCATCCAGCTATTCCTACACGCTACCTTTGCTCCATCGGTTGCCATTTCTGCGCACAAGTCTTCAAAATAAAATCCTACCAAGGTTGTTTGATATTTGCCTTTCTGAATAATCCTGATTTTCGTCTCGTCTTGGCAGTAGATTGGACTCCTTGCAACATCAAGCTTCCGTATATGGATTTCCTTCTTCAGTATTCTCCGGACAAATTTTTCAATCACCTTCCATTCTGTTTTATCAGATGTTCTGATTATCAGAAAATCTTTACCACCTCGATTGCTTCTATTACGATTCCCCACTCTTTGACTCTGTATTTCTTTTTCTGTGTTCCTCCGCCTCCTTCGTTCTGCCTGCTGCTCTATCCTCCCCACCTCCCTGTGTCGACTCTCTTCATCCACGGCGACCGATTTTCCCGGTTGCTGAACTTCCAATTGCTCGTTTTTTAGCTTCTCCTTCCTCATCCGAGTATCCTCCTCTTGAACGACCGCATCTAAGGCCTTCCACAGATTTCTCCAGGTGTCAGTAGTATTTTCTTCTGGGAGAATGATGCTTTCCAATCGACCCTGGACCAGTTTTGTGGTTTTGATAAAACGTCCTCTATCATTCACTAAGTATTCCATTAGGACATTGTATCCTGGCCCTCTGAACACACCAATCTCCACCTCTGTGTGCTTTCCTATCAAGGCCTTCTCCACTCTCCTCTTGATCTACTGCACTGCGTCTCTGTTCAAAGCCAGATGAAAATGTCTTTGTCTCGTCACTTCCTGGAGTATTATCTCTTGGGAGTCTCTGGTTGAGCATATTGAGAAATGTTTAAAAGACGTAGAGAGCGAAAAATATTTTCATTCCCCATTTGATGATTTCACCAACCTTCCTTTATTATGGTAAACAGACTCTAGAAGGTTAAGACGAGGAAATCCAATGTCTCCTTTTTCTACATATTGGTGGTTGATAAGTTTACTAAAATTATTGAGAAGGTTGTGGCAGCAAACGAAATGAAAGGTTTCCAAGACAAAGTTTGTATCACCCATACCCTATTTGCAGATGATTGCCTCTTTTTCGTTAAGAATGGCCAAAAATGTAGATTGGCAGCAATGAATGTCCTTCAAAGCATTTGCTTCTTATTAGGGTTGAGGATAAATAGGGGAAAAGCCAATTATTAGGGATAAATGTCGCAAATGACCAGATTAGTAGAGTCTCAACTAAGACGCAGGTGTCTGGGGAGAGTTATCCAATAAATTATTTGGGTTTACCTTTGGGGGACAATCCAAACAAAGCCTCTCTTTGGGAATTGGTCATCCAAACAGTCAAGAGAAGAGTGAAAAAATTGGAGGAAAAGCTACCTCCCGAGGGGAGGTAGATTGCTTCTTCTAAAAACAGTGTTGGAAGACATTCCGACTTACTATCTCTCCCTTTTTCAAATTTTCATTAAAGTGGCCACAAAAATGTGAAGACAAGGAGCAAAGCTGTTGTTTGGTTTGATGGGAAAACATTTGCAAGGATCTACAATGTGTTTTGGGGGGGGGGGACATACACTCAAGAAACGTGGCTTTAGTAAGTAAGTGGCTCTGAAGAATGTAGATTGACCAAAAGGCCCTATGAACAAGAGTGGTCAAAAACATCCATAGATCCCAAGGTGTAATAGTAGGGGGACGCTCACATTAGTAGCAAAGCAACGCTCCGCTCTCCATGGAAAGCTATTTGCAAAATTTACCCGAAACTCAAACCCCATGTAGGATGGAAAGTGGGAAATGGGGCAAGAAGGTAGCTTTTTGGTAAGAAACTTGCAGGACAACATGCTTTAAGGAGCTCTTCCCCAACTTATATAGATTGTTGGAGAAACATAACAAGCCCATAATGGATTTCTTAGTACGCAACTGCAATGAAGAAAGGTAATTCATGGGCTTGAAATCTTCATTTGAGCAAGAATCTCAGAAAGAACGACACAAGAGAAACAACAAAGTTAGTAAGAATTCTTGATCAATTTTTTTTTTGAAAAGAAACTAGATATTATATTAATAATAGAAGGCAACTGCCAGATGAGAAATCTGATAAGTTGCAATGACATCTGAAACAAAATATTATGCCAATTATCTACCCAAACCCCAAAACTGTAACCTTTACTAAGCTTGGTTGTACAAATCCAAGAACAGAAAAAAAGTTTAGATCGTTCCCATGTCCTATTGGCATCTTTACAAGTATTGGTAAAAACTGTTTCGTTCCTTTCCTCCCAAGCGTTGTACTAGATGGCAAGAGCAATAATCTTCCTGTAGCAGTGAAATTCCCTACTCGGCGCGTGCTGCTCCTCTTGACCCTCTGCTGTTATCATCAATGGATGGATACTTGGACATTGTTGCGTCCAAAGGTTCCATATTGTTGTCAGATAAGTGTAATGGCTGAAAATGTGACTTGACGTTTCTTCGGCGTTCCTGCACAAGCAACACATAGACGGTTGCAAATAATGGATAAGCATTTTTCCTTTGTAAATTATCAGTTGTATTTAGTCTATTGAGGGATATGAGCTAAGCTAGGATTTTGGCTTTAGTTGGGGCTTTTGTCTTCCATATAATGTTGGTTTGCTGTATGTTAATGGCCGCTGTCCCATCATTGTTCAACATCCTCTTGAAAGATTTCACTGTAAAGTGATCTTCTTTTCCCCCCGACCATAAGTTCTTGATCAACTTCAATCCATAGAAGACGATGAGAAGCCAATATGGACGGACTGGAAACTTTCAACATCTTTTCTCCACCAAATACTTCTTGCTTAGTTACCATCCGACACTCACCACCCCTCTTTTACAGCTACGACCTTCATCTAGGCCACCGAAGCCCTTACTAAGGCCAAAATCCTAATGTGGCTTATAGGCATGAAGAAACTTTGTGTTGACATTCTGCAAAAGAAATTTTCTAACACTTCTCTATGTCCTTGCTATTGCATGTGCAGAGAGGCTGCTGAAAATGTGATACATCTTTTGGTCACTACTGAACAACAATTGCACTTTGCCAGAGGTGGCAGGTGACACTATACAACATACGTCCTCCATCGTTGGAGGAGCTTTTTGCAGTACTAGATAGTATTCTTCCTCCATATCTAAAGGACCATTAGAAGATAAGTTTGTTTGCTATTTGGTATAGCATTTGGGAGGAAAGAAACTCTGGACTCTTCAAAAACAAGTTTAGACTGGTGGAATTCATATTGGACCGATCCCATATTTTGTTTGCTTCTTGGGTATCTTGTACAAATATGTCTAGGTGATATACTTTTGCTCAATGGCTATGTAACCGACAAAACATCTTGTAGGTCTGGGAATATCTCTGGTTTAGATACTTCATCTAGAAGGGGCAATCATTTATTTATTTTATTAATATTATCTAGTTTCCTTTAAAAAAATACATTCATTGTTTTACACAATTGTGCTCCCTCATGGCGTCTTTCCTCGGATGGTTGCCCATTTTGTTTGGAGGATGGTGAAAGCATGAAGCAAAATCTTTGTGTAGCGCAAGTTCGCTCCATAAGTATGACATTTATGGCTCATTTTTTCAAGGGGTTGATATTGGAGGCTCTTGTTGGTTGATGATGGTTTTTCTTTGGCACATTGGTAATTTGTATCCCAAATGGATAAAAACATTGGTCTTATTGTGTTTTATGCTGTTTATTGATCTGTTTGGATTGAATGTACAACTGGGTCTTTAACTATAAGCTAAAGAATAGACAGTATCCAGGTTTGGGGGCACTCCAAATTGCTAGGTAGCTCTTGGATTTGTATCTCCTTGGGCTAATGGCTTTCCATTTTCTGCATTGATTGCTAAATTGGTGTAGGTGTCTTGGTTTGTTTCATAGTGCTGATGTGCTGGGAGTCTTTTGAGGATTTGTTGGGTTTTGGTTGCATGCACAGTTTTATGGTGCTTTTTGTGCATTGGGTCTTGTAATTATGTTCTCCGTTCTTCTTTGAGAAAGTTCATTTCCACTCAAAAGAAAAAAAAAAGTTCTAATAGTATGCCAACTGCAATGTGGCCTTAGGACCCTACTAGGTGATCTTCGAAGGTTTGTTACTGCTTTAGTACTTTTTATTTCTTTCCTTTCTTATTGGTACAATTATCACTGCCATGCAACTTCTCGTTTGGAGTAATAATGATTCTTTTGATGCTATGCTAAGTTTACATTTAGTCCTTGACAAAGAGAGTGATCTTGCTAAGTTTGCTCTATATTTGGGGAGAAGTCATTTGAATGTATTCATTCAGTTGTTAATTTATTTACAATGGTTTCTAAGCCTCATTCCATATTCTAATATAAAACACACAA